>JASSUY010028966.1:36924-47847 GCA_032466535.1 Forpus xanthops
GTGCCCCCCGCCCCCCCCCCCCCCCCCCCCAGGTCTCTGCTCTCTGTTTTACATCCTGGACATGACGTGCTGTGGTATGGAATACCTCCTTGGTCAGTTTGGGTCAGGTGTCCTGTCTCTGCTTCCTTCCAGCTTCCCCTCCTCCCTGGCAGAGCATGAAACTTAGAAAGTCCTTGGTCAGACAAAAACATTACCAAGCAGTAACTGAAAACACTGGTGTTATCAGCACTGTTGCAGGCCCAAAATCAAAACCACAGCGCTTGCACCAGCTACCAAGGAGAAAAAATGACTGCTGCTGCTGAACCCATGACACTATGGATCAAGAACAGTTAGAAAATAATCTCTAAGACCTATCTATAGCCCAATACATAAGAAAGTGGAAAAAAGCCCTGTAATGCATTATTTCAAACAGGATTTTCATAAAAAATAAAAATAGTAAAACTTGTGTTCAAAGAAGTGGCTAGTTTTTGAAGGTGAGGAGTCTTCTGTATAGTTTTTAAAAAATCATACCATGTACAAAATACTTGTGGCTGTTCTCAATTCATTTAAATATTAAATTTTAATCATTAAAAATCATTATGTTTAAAAATGTATGTTTAAATATTCATAAACTAGATTTTTTTTTTTCTCCTTGTTTATCAACAATCATGCTACATACCTGGAATATTTTATACCTTGCAATGGGAATGGAAAATAACACAGAAAACCTTACATCAGAATGGAAAGAGGATTGGCTATTTTAATCACACATGAGGGTCAGAAGTAATAATACTACATAACAGTATGTCTGCTTCTGTAAGTCTTTGCATTTAATTACCTTTTTTCTAATAGAATCACAAGTGAAAAACACTTTATCCCATGAAATCTAAGCGAAATATTATTCCAAAGTTGTTGGGTTTTTTTACAGCATATTTGTTTTAGTCTGCCTATTGAAATATGTGCATTTCAGGATTTAGCTTCGTCAAATTAATCAGCAGTTTTATATATTTATTTTTACAATGATGATTGAACAAGCTAGTCAGGTGTCAATCCTACATGAACAATAAAAGTGTTATTAAACCTCAAATCTTTTTAGCCTTTTTGTACAAGAGAAGATAGGGATTTTGAATTAAATGTGCAGTCAGTAGTAAACTCAAAATGCAATATTTTACTGCTCATGCTCAGTCTGTCTTTCAAAATGCATCATTTCCTTCAGATTTATCTCAACTATGAAGTTTAAAATTGCTTGGGGATATTTCTTTGAAATAGTGTTCTATCTATACTATTTATACAAGTCCTAGATTTTTCTAGCAGCGTTCATGGTACAGAAATAATGACTGGCATCTGTGTGTCAAGCAAGAGAGCTAAATGCTAATTAATCAAAGAAAACTGACAAAACTCTTTATCTTTCCAATCAGAGAAAGGAAATGCAAACTCCAGAAAGTACATTTTAGAAGACAAAAGGCTACACAGAAATAACAGTGATGAAAGATTTTGTTGTAAGCTTAATGTTGCAGTGAAAGAAGCTTGGTCATAAAAAGTGTGATGTGTTACTTGGCATAGCCTCTACTTAAATGTCTTCCTGTTTGATACTTGTGATCTATGACTGGTACTGAGCAACTATGGAGCTTTTGATTAGATAAAAAGACTCACACACTGTGATCTATACCTACGATATACTTTGCGGGGAAGCATAAAAGGATTTTTTGTTGTTTTCAGAAATTCGAACTCCCCAGAGCTTGTTTGTGTTTGTGTTCCGGCTCTAGAGAGCTGCACAATTGTTTGTTGCTTCAGTCAGCTGCTGTTTGATTGTTTTCTTGCAATGTGAAAACATGGCACAGCTCATACCACCTTTTCTGTCTTTGAAAATGTGGTGGCCAATGTTCAGCAGACAATTGTCGGTTAAAATTTTAAATACATTTGAATAAATAAAATCTTCAGGGGTAGTTTTCCATAAAGGCAGAGACAGATATTCTCTCCAACAAGCCTGCCCTAGATTTTCTACCGGCTATATTAGCCCAGCTTCTGACTTCTATTTTCCCTGAACTCCCCAACTTAAAAGGGGTCTGTGCCAAGACCTCCTCTTGCCACAAACCTCTGTTAAAGGATTGAGGAAAATAATTGGCTCAACAACATGGCCAAGAATTATTAAGGCATCAGCTGGTGAGCCTATTAAAATGTCAGACATCATCTCCCCTCTGTGTCAGAAGACTGAAATACAGCCTTTAATCTGCTCATCATTGATTTCAGAATGTTAGTCCACAGTTCCCTCTCCAGCGTATCTCATGGAAACTTCTACTCAACTTGCCCTAGGCAAACCATTTTGGTGGAGCACATATCTCCCACAGAACATAGTTGTCTGCCGGCTCAGGCGATGCTAATGCCACCCTCCAACTCCTTCAATCAGCAGCACAAATACCACTTCACCACCAGTTGCTCGGGGTTACCCATCACCCCCATCCAGGCACCACAGCAGCTGTGTGTGTCTCTATTGCTTCCTAAATCGGGTTGCTATAGAAAGAACAGTTTCTGAGAGGCATGTTTGCTTCAACAGCAGGGATGGAAATTAGTCATCACATGTGACTCCTGAAGGATCAGGAGAGGTATTTGTAAGCAGCTGGAAGTTTGGCAGGATGAAGAAAATAGGGGTAGGAAGGAGCATCACAGGGATAGGAGAGAAATCCTTAAAGGGGAGAAAGAGGAGGAAAGAAAGAGAGAGAGGAGTGGAGGGAGTCCAGGACTAGGTAAAGGAGAGTTGATGATTTAGGAAATTATAGAAAAGCAAGAAAAAAATTGCATAGAAAAATATAACAAAGGAGTGAGACAAGTAAAGACAGAATATATTAAGAAAAAGAAAATGGAAGAATTAGAAAATAGGAGTATCGGACTTAGTGAGCCAGGTTCCAGCTTTTGGCCACATAAATACACCATGCTATCCCAGCCCTTCTTACTATTCACTCCAGTATTCCAGTGCTCTTTTCCAGCCCTCTCTTCTGCCTCTTCTTCCCTGTTTCAGAACCCCCCATGCTCTCAGATCCCATGTCTCCATGTACAGACTCCATGATGATGCCACTACCTGTCAGGAGCCATGCAGCCAGAGGGAGAGGTTCACCAAAGGGGCCAAGAGGATCTTGCTGGGATGTGGGAACTGATGATGTGCGAGTCTGCTGGGGCTGATTAGGTTAAGGGGAGAAGAAGAGGTTGGGGGAGTGATCTAGGGAGTGCCGTGTCATGCAGGGGGTGTGACAGGGACCATTGGTCCCTGTGGGAGCACTGTGTGAGGTGGCAGTGAGGAGCTGATGTGTGTTGTGAGGGACCCTGCATTCAGTGCAAGGAGAGGCTACTGAGCAGGGCTCTTGGGGAGCCTGGCATGATGCTGAAGCTCTGACAATGGCCAAGCAGGAACAGGCTCTGGCTGCAGAACATCTTATGTTGAACATAATTAAAAGCCTAATTTGATAAGTGATACAGATCCCTCCTCCCAAAGAGCAGAGGAATGGAAGTACTGATACCTGAAAAGCTTTTTTGATAGGGCTAGAAGAATATATATAGTGTGTGGAGCTCCAAGCTCTGTGACTGGAAAGTTTGATTCAGTTCCCAACTCAGATAACTGTGTGACATTTAACAATTTCCTCTCTGCGTCATGGCTTTACATCCCTCAGCTACAAAGAAACTTTTAGATTGAAAACCTTTTAATGACAGTGACCCACTCAGGCAGTACAGTGATGAAAGCTGTACAGTTGTAAAGTTAGACAACTGAGAGTCGAGGTTCCAGTCTTGTTAATGGAAAAGTGGTAGTAAAATTTAATGCCTTTAGCTAATCTCTCCTTTTTGTTTTTTTTTTCCCTTTTTTTTTTTTTTTTTTGCATGGAAGGCAGTGGAGAAATGGTTGGATGCACTCAGCCATTCTGCTGTGTAGCCAAATGTAGACTGAAGATATTATTAATTTAAGGGTGACTTTTTAAAGAGTGTGTGTGTGGATCAAAAATGAAACAGTAAACTATTTTCCTCCTATCAAAATCCAATGCTTTGAATACCTGATGCCTATTTGTATACCTGAAAATCTCATTCTTTATTTCTATACAGAGGGAAATATGGAACAAAAAAGATTTATTTACCAGTTTTCATGTTTTTTATTTCTGACAATATTTGAAGATTCATTGCCCATATTTTCACTGTTAGATGATATAATTCAACTAGCTATCAGACAAGAGTTAGACTCAGCTGTGATGCATCTAATGGACCAGGGGGTAATTTCTTTGAGAATAGGAAGACCTTTAAAGGCAGAGGTACTGGAAGATATGACAGTGACCACCCGTCAGGCACTCAGAAGCTTGCTGTCACTAGAAAAGGTGACTAGAATGGACTCCTGAATATTTCCTAGATGTATACTTAAAGCAATTGTAGGTAACTCTGTGTGCATTTGTATTTCAAACTCCGGTTTTATTTCTAAAATACACTGCAATCTAAATTTTGAATCTGTATTCAATACTGGGATGTTTACTCTGTCCCAAACCTGCCAGCACCACCTCACACACTTTCTCCCCCCTTCCATTAATACTTCTGTTCCTCTGTTGTTTCAGTTTGCACCAGATATCAATAAACAAACAGGATACTTGCCCCTATGAAAAACCGTGACATGTAGCTGGAACTAGCTGGGGGGAATAAAAGTCAATGTACTGAAGTGTTTAAACGCTATTCTCTAGTGCAATGAAACTTTAATAAACTCCAAACATTGTTAACAGACTTGGGAAATTCAGGGCCCTAAATGTTAAAGAGGAAAGAGGGCAAGAAAGCAACAGATGCTAGTGTATGTAGGAATGTCATATGAAATCTTAAAAGTCTTGATGCATATAGGATTCATCATTATGTGAATATTGAAAAAATATAGCTATTGTGCATGTTTTCATTCACTGTAACTTAAAAAAAATATGTATTGTGTCACTAGTAAGATTTTATACTGAACTCTCTTAAAAGGTTGACACAAAATTCTAAGACAAATGTACCTTATAATATATTTCTGGTAACAGTCTAACCTAACACCAAATGCTTATTATACTCTGTTATATTTCGGGCACATTATAATTGAAATGGGGTAAAAAGGTTGAAAATTTTGTGTGCTGTGATTATAATGTCACTGGTGTGTTATGAATGCTCTTGGGTGAGTTTCCAAAGCTCGAATGATAATTCTATTCTTGTTTTGATTTTGTTGTACAAAATATGAAGAATTTGTTTTGAAGCAAGAAAACCCAAACATAAAAATAAACTATAAATACAAATTCCAGCAAGAGTGATTTTTGGAAAAGATATATTCAGAGAAGATTAGCTGTATACAAATATTTAATTCAATTGACCATCTACCCCCTCTTACACTTACATTTTTTTTCTCAATGAAATATATGAAATTATTTCCATTCTATGGAAGATGGCCCCTTAATGTGGAAGGTTATAAAACTTAGCAGTGTCTTGACCTCCACCCTGATACAACCAGCTTTTTGCAAAAGAGAACTTATTTCTGCAGGTGAATAATTCTTGAGGTCAAAGAGTCTTTGTCCTTGAGGTCAAAGCTCTTTGGAATTATTGCTATGTGTTCACAGTGCTTGTAAACTTGTCCTGAGCAAGTAATTGATAATTGGAATGTGAGCAAAGTCAGAACAAGGGAGACCAAATCTTCTAAAAAAACATTCTATTAATAATGGTGGTAACAGAACATTTTATTGATATTTTCTGAGCTGGAGCCTACATAGGAAAGAAACAGCTATGAAACCTCTGAAAAAGAGAGTTACTCCATCTTTTCCTTCAGCCCATAATGAAGGATCAGAAACTCAGACATTCACGACTGCTCTCAACCTGTCATTACCAAATACTGTCCATGCTTATCAGCAGGTTCTTGTTTGCTTGCATTTCTCTAGCCATGTGCTACAGTCACTGGAAAATTTTCTTCCTTTGAATGAGGACTGACTAAATATTTCTAAGACATTTGTGGTGCAGTAATTTGACCTATAGGTGAAGAAATGTGAACATTAGGCTGATAAATCAGACAGCAAATAATCTTTTTTTCTTCAGTTATAAGTTCATTATTATTTTGTAAGCTTTAGTATTGGGATAATCCATGAGTGATAATCAATGTCTGCTAAGATATATTCATCATGGATTTGTCATGAAATTTCATGACAAAGAAAGTATAACAGTACTCCATTAATCCGTTTAGCAGGTTCTATAAAGATTTATTGCTTTGGTTTCTGTCCTTTCCGTGTGTGACTCACAATTCTTGCAAAGACTTGTTTCAGAGCCTGGCCACACCACTATTTCAGAGAAAAAGGGCATGAGAAGACAAAGAAGTTCTTAGTTGTAAATTCTATACTTACTTGATAGATGGGACTCCTTATGAACTTTTGCTAATTTTTTATGAGTAAAACCAAGAGTAAAGCCAGTGGTTCACCTAGCCCTGTAGCATGTTTAACCAATTTTAATTACAAGATGCTACTCAGGGAGAGTGTGAGTGACTGGACACAGTCTGTAGTATGTATTACTTGTACCTTCCCAGCTTCCAGAATCATTGGGTTAGGAATTTTTGAGAGTATGTCCCTGTCTTTTTCCTTTGCTATATGTTTATGGACTATTTACAGAATGTTTCAAGTTCATGTTGAAAGAATGGTGGGAGCTCTTTGTGCTACACCCAAAACAATGATAGTCAGGGAAGTCTGGAGATTGACAAAGAGAGACTTAGAATTTTGTACTGTGAACTTTGTGCAGTGGATTATGAATGCTGGCATTTATCTGCTCTGGAAGAGTCCTCAGAACTGATTTGAAGTCACCGTGCTAAGGGCCTTTTCTGACGGAGCATTCTTCTCTATCACTGTGGTGTTTGCAATACTGTTGCTAGTATTGTTCCTGAGGATAATGCATAACATGCTGCAGGTTAGACTTTGAACCACTGATATTCACCCTGTAAGCCCAGTCAGTTGTCCACCACATCATGTGCTATTAATATAATCGATTTCTCTTCCACTTCATTAGTTAAGTAGTTCCTAGTTTCAACATTCTCATTTGTGTGTACCTTTCTCCTCCAGATCTTCCTTAGGCATGGAGTCATTTATTCTAGTAAATAATTAGACAAGAACTGCATCAGGTACCTTATCTGTTCCTGTATTCCTCATCACTAGGTTGCCTGTCTAGCCAATCCACAGGCTTGTGCTTTCCTTGGTTTTCTTTTGCTGGTGGTGTACCCACAGAAATTCATCTTGTTGCCCTTTTGCAACCTTTGCCAGTTTTAGATCCAGCCAAGCTTTGACTTTACCATTTTCACCCCTGTATCAACAGGGTAATAACACCACTCTGCTTAAAAAACTTATTGCATTCCCTCTCCCTTACATGAGAAGCATTTTAAAAATATAATTTTAAGGCATACACTTCTACATATTTCTCTCATATCTAGTCTCTCTTGTGTGTGCACATAACCGACATCTCTTTGTCAAACCAAATATGAAAGTGTCTTACTGTTTTTTTTGTCTCTTTTAATCAAAACAGATATTCTCATGAGCACATTTGACTGATTGCAGGGTGTTAAGGAGAAATTTTTAAATGAATTTTAATAAAGCTTTGACACTTAATTCTTCTATTATATTGGAATAGAAATCCTGTAACAGGCTGACCCACCCAAATGGGAATGCTGGGAAAGCAGTGAAGAATGCTGAAAGGTATTCTTGGAAAGCCTTATAAAACATTTCTCTGCCCAGAGAACTGGCATTGACTTTAATAGGAATCCCATGTAAATTGGATTAAATGATCAACACTCTAAGCAGCTATTTCTATAGTAAGACACAGTAGAATTAAAAAGCAAACCACAGTTTCTGAAATTCCCATACTTAACACACTTCAAGGGTAGGAAGTATGATAGAGGAGAAAATGTATGGAAAAGCAAACATAAATTCAAACACAAATCTTATTTTTAGTTGAACGAGTTTTTTGTGCATTTGTTAGGTTTTTTTTTCCATTTTTGTCTTTTATTTGTTTTGTTTATTCATAGCTGTAGATATATACTGAAACCTCAATTTCAGCATGGCCATGATGTGAATACATAATTGTAGGATTTATTATATGTCTGTTCCTCCAGTCCCTCAAGCAGTCCACAAAGTCAAAACAGAATTATGCTCCTTTACTGTCTTCTTCCTTACTGCCATGACCCTGGAGGAGGGAGGATCACAGCCCTGCTTTCTCTGTGGACACCCATAGACTTCATCTAATCTGACAAGTGGGCTAGAGTAGAAGCAGCATAACCTTTCTGAATATTTGGGCATCCTGTTAAGCATTCACTTCTGCCTCTATTACCTTCAATGTCTGTTGGGTAAGGTGCCTCTGAAAAGTTCTATTCTGTACTGTGGTTTTGGGGTGTTGTGGTTTAAGGCCCTCACGCAGTTTCGCTCACTCACTCCCCCCTCTTTCTTTCCACCACTCCCAGAGGGATGGGAAGGAGAATCAAAAGAATGCAACTCCCACAGGTTGAGGTAAGAACAGTTTAGGAACTAAGGTATAGCACAAATCACTGCTGCTGACACCAATAATAATAATGACTAGAGAAATACAAGGAAAGAATGCAACAGCTCACCAACTAATTTCCACCCAGCCTGACCACGCAGTGGTACCCCCATCCTTCTGGGTCTCTGCTCTCCATTCTTACATCCTGGGCATGATGTGCTGTGGTATAGAATATCTCTTTGGTCAGTTTGGGTCAGGTGTTCTATTTCTGCTTCCTCCAGACTTCCCCTCCTCCCTGGCAGATCATGAGACTCAGAAAATTCTTAGCCAGGCAAAACATTATCAAGCAGTAGCTGAAAACATTGGTGTTATCAGGGCTGTTCCCAGGCCCAAAATCAAAACCACAGTGCTGTACCAGCTACCAAGAAGGAGAAAAATGACTGCCACTGCTGAGCCCATGACATGGGGCAGCAAAGTAATCTTATGAAGATAAAACTTTCATTTATCTGAATTTTCAGAAAGTGGTAATGTTTTATCCAAGTAGTATAATTACAAAATAAGTTGATCATTACGAATCATAGCAAACTTGTGTTGAGCACACATCAAAAACTTTTCTCTCTCTGATATGTATTAGGTTCTGTGTCTCAGTAGGATTGAATTTCTGTATTAAAAAATCAGCTATCAGGTACAGTTGTCATTACATGTTTTAGTGACTCTTGTGCTGGCTTTAATGACACTGGTTTAAGAAACAAATCTGTTTTAAGATCTCTCCATTATGCATAATGTGCAGTAAAATTTTTAATCCTAAATCAGATTACATAACATTGCCTGGCTAGGGAATAGTGGGAACTCAAAACCACCATGGTAGTTACACATTCAATTTTAATTTCTATAAAAGTAAAACATAGTGAAACAGTAAAGCAATCAAAACAGCTAAGCATTCAAAATACAGAAAACATGCAGTTTGGGAAAGTCAACTAGGGGAGAAGGGGAAAAAAATTGTATCACTTGTTCAATATCCCACTGTCCTGCTAAGCAAAAACTACAAGAACATGACTGTAAATGTCTTAATTGCTCCCCAGGTACATATTACAACGATGACCTGCATCCATATTCTCATAAGAATACAACAGTATATTGTTGTCTCTTGGGAAGTTTTTTTTGGGGACATGTTGCTATAGCTACCCATCAGAATTAATGAAGATTTCTGAACACTGGCAGTCTTACCCATTCAAGCTGTAAGTAAAAATTAAACTTGTTTTTGTCTTTAGCCTCTCATGAAACCCTCCAAAAGCTATCCCATTTTGTTCCATATTGCATTCATTGTCATAAGAGAAGACACAGTGATGGCTCATGGAATCCCTTCCAAAGAGAACAGTAGATAAGAAACTATACACAATTATTCTTCAAATATGTGATAGCAATAATAAAGCTCAAAACAGTAAGCTTAAATTTGTTCTGACTGTTGTTTTGCCCTCTCCTTTCACCCCTGCAGCTCTTTCATGTCTCCAGATTATCAGAGGGACTCATACATCTGCAGTTTCAGTGACGGCCTCTTTCCTAATACTGCCTTTCTGGGCAGAATAGGGGTAGCTTGCCTCACAGCATCCTGAAGTGGCAGAGCAATAACTACCCTTGGTAGCACTGTCAATGATACAGCTTTTTGGCAAGATAACTGCAGAGATTAGGGACAGGCATTTCTGTCCTGTAGCCTTCTGCAGGTGGTTAAAATTCACTCTCATCAGACAAAGTGTCACCAGTGAAACAGCAAAATCCTTGTGCTTCATTCATTGGGAGGTAAAAAGACTCCCACTGTGAAATAATAAATGTTCTTCTGCCAAACGTGGACAATACAAGGCAGAAGAGAGAATCCAAGGCAGCATTTCATGCACTCTTTCACACCACTTAGCAGCCTTCGGGCACGTGCACCAGCAAGCTGTACATGGGCACTAATAATGCAGCAAGGTGGTTGCCAGGGTTACCGCAACCTGTCAAAAAAACAGAAAACAGAAGTAAAGAAGCTATGCTGCTCAGCACAATTCCTGTCAAGCTCATTGCATACGATGCTGCCATAAGCTGCAATAGAAGAAAAGGTAAGTATTTGACAGGCATGCAAAAAAGAGAGCAGTGTCGTTGCTTACAGCTTAATGTAAGAGGCTACTGATCTGTGGATTGTAGAGACACCAAAAAACCATACCTGTAAGTGAGATCACAGCTGCTGGATATTTAGAATCATAGAATCATAGAATAGTTAGGGTTGGAAGGGACCTTAAGATCATCTAGTTCCAACCCTCCTGCTCTGGGCAGGGACACCTCCCACTAAACCATGCCACCCAAGGCTATGTCCAACCTTGCCTTGAACATCACAATGGATAGCGCATTCACAGCTTCCCTGGGCAACCAATTCCAGTGCCTCACCACCCTTACAGTAAAGAATTTCTTCCTCAGATCCAATCTAAACTTTCC
>JASSUY010028966.1:47947-105141 GCA_032466535.1 Forpus xanthops
AAGCCCGTGGCCAAATACAGCAAGGTTCAAAAAAATCAACGCTTTAAAACAGAAAAAAAAAAAAAAAAATTACAGTTTTGGTCATACAAGGGATAGATCGCTTAATTCTGTATTAGTCTTTTTATTGACACGGATCATATTTACACATCTCACAATGGGAAGTGGAGTAGTTCCTGAGGGACAGACAGTCACAATCATGGGTGCAGTGATGGGGGTGGGTTGCTGGTGCAAAAGCTGAAACGTCTGCATAGGGCAGGGAATCAGGCCATACGGTGGTATTGTGGGGCATCCAGAAGGAGAATGAAACTTGCGACGTGTCTTAATACTTCCTGTTTCTTGGTCCTCCTGCACAAAGGTGCCAAAAGACCCTTCCCTTCAGGTTTTACATAGTTTCTGGGCTGAATAGCCAAAAGCACTGAATTTCAATGTGTCTAGTCCTGTGGGATGCAGAGCGGACATGGTGTATTCTAACCAGTCCCATCTACAGAGTCTCTCCTCCGCACTCCATATCTGAAACTGTCCTTTCAGGCCTGCCTTTCTGCTGTCATTACTAGATTTACTCAAATTTATGCTGCTGATCTTGAGCACCATTGTGATCATATCAGGGCTGTTCCCCAAAGTCTTTGCTGTTCAGTTGTTCTCAGAATGTTTGCAGTGATGTGTAACACCAGGCTAGTCTGATTTCATGTTTTGGCAACTTCAGTTCATCTCTGTTTCAGGCTGTGAGGGAGTTTAAACCTTTAAATATTCTTCAAATTCACGAATACAGCTATATAGAAGGGAGGAAACTCAGCCTCAAATTTTGATTGCCTCCAAAACAGAGAAGTGGCTCAAATACATCCCCTGGATTGCTTTTATTTTAATCATAGAATAATGAAACAGTTAGGGTTGGAAAGGACCTTAAGATCATCCAGTTCCAGCCCCCATGCCATGGGCAGGGACACCTCACACTAAATCATGTCACCCAAGGCTCTGTACAACCCGGCCTTTAACACTGACAGCGATGGAGCATTCACAACTTCCCTGGGCAGCCCATTCCAGTGCCTCACCACCCTTACAGTAAAGAATTTCTTCCTTATATCCTCTCTAAACTTCCCCTGTTTAAGTTTGAATCCATTACCCCTTGTCTTATCACTACAGTCCCTAACAAAGAGTCCCTCCCTAGCATCCCTATAGCCCCCCCTTCAGATACTGGAAGGCTGTTATGAGGTAATGTTACCATGATAAAGAAAAGTAATGCTGAATGATGTAAAAAGCTACTACTGCCATCTGAAAAAAAAAAAAAAGCCCAGCATTCTCAAAATGGTTTAATTTTGATTAATTTTTTTTTTTAAAGGAAAGTAAACAAAGAGCATAATATGCCCATGCAGACAAAAGTGAACTCTGTAAATGGATTAAATATCACTACTAATACCTGATACCAGTCTTTTAACATAAATAAATGATTGGAAATACAGGCCTTATTTTTATTAATGGGACTTTTTATTTTCTTATCTAAGCAAAGGACAGGATTCTGGCAAAGACTCATTTTTTAATCACAGACCTGTAATACATATATTAAGAAGTGGTTGCCACTTGGATATAATAGTTTTCTATGTATTATCTATCTCAAGGTTATGAATAGCATTCCAGAGTTAATGAGGAAAAAATTCTCAAAGATCCATAGCCTCAGATGGGAACAGTATTAATAGAGTTTATTTCTTATTTTTGGTTACCTTTCACATACATGCTTTTTGAAGGGATAAGTAATGTGTTAAAGATTGTGAAGTATGAGATATTATGGTAAGTGTGGCCATATAAGAACAGAAGATAGATAAATGGTGAAATCAAAAATGGCATCATGTTTGTGATGAAAATTTAATATCCATGTGCAGTGCTCTGGAACAGAAGTACTTTATAACCCTTGAAAAAGGTGCACAAGGCAGGACAGAAAGCTCATCCAAAGTGATAAGGCAGCGATGAATTTCAGTGCTTTTCCTTGGTAAGTCAGGGAAAATTTGAGGTAGATTGGAGAGCAGTGCAGCCTGTAGAGATGCTTCTCCATTCCTCTGTCTGCAGAGCTTCTGCCACTTTGCCCAAGTGGGTCTTGGAAAGAAAGGCGGCTGCTGCTGCTGCAGTGCTTTTCCCGTCCAGCCTTTTCTGCAGTAGGGGGAGATCCATCTGGACTTTCTCATTCTGTTGAGTGCACAACTTAGTGTTATATTTGCACTGCAGGAATTTGAGGAACAACGAGGGAAACTCTGGCTTTCAGCATAAATCCGTTTGCTAATAGGCAAAACTGATAAGAAAATCCACAGAAAGTGCATGCTACTATAATAGACCTGAGGTTTTAACTGCTGTAAAGTTCCCTGCTGTGAAAGCACATGAATTTCTTTGCTTTTAGAAAAGTAAATCTTCTTGTAACGCTACTTATGCTTAGTTGCGTGTAATAAAAAAGCCTGGATGACAGCTTTTCATTATGCTAAGGTCTTTGCCATCTCCTCCATTTGAAAGCTTCATCTTTTTCTGTCCTCCAGGCCCTCCAACATGCCAGCTATGGAAGAACCCTGTTGTCATCAAAATATTCAGTTCTGCTCCTATTGCTGTCATTGCAGACCAGGAGTAACTGTCAAAAGAGTGAGGTTGCACTGATTCAATATAATTATCACAAGGTTTGTACCTTATTGTTGCAGTTCTGGTGACTGTCAGGCCTCAGGAGTTTCAACATACGAAAATTTGCTTTGAAATAAGTAAAGTGGGGAAAACTGGGAAGAGTCAGGTTTGCAAGCAGTGGATACTCTAAAGTGCAGGATCTGTAAAATACTGTGAAGTAGACAGAATTAATTCACATAAGACAGGAGGTCAGTGAGCAAGTCTAACATGACTGCATTTGTCAGGAGAGCCACTTTCAGCTAAGAAGCCAAGAATGTTACAAAATGTTCTGCTGGGTGCAAAGTGGCATTGCACAACCATTCCGGCAATAAGAATAAAGGAAGTAAAGGAGCTTTCCACAGTTTTTCACCCTCTGCTGCAGTTCTTCTGGATGTTGTCAGAGAGCCATTTCTGCCTACTTCCAACCCCTGATGTTGACAGAGCTGCCAGAAGAGACCTCTGTCTTACTGCACATCCTTTATTTAGATATCATCACCAAGTATGATTGTCTTGTCATTAATAACAGTGGAGAGTTCCAGGAAGACATCTGCTCAAATAACAGGAATGAATTATGAGATATGGAAAGATTTCCATATTGGAAAAGGCAAGCAAACAAAACATTAAGAGTGTTTTACTTTGGAGAAAGGAAAAATAAGATATAATACGAAAGACGTACATAAGGGATTGAATAATATGTAGAAATGGGTTCTTCTGTTTACCCATGCCTATTTATCTTTTCAAAGGACATATGCAGTGAAATTAAAAGACAACACAATCAAGACTGATAGAAGAAAGTACTTTAGGTAGTGGAACTCATTATAACAACATACATTCAACAGTGTTCAAAGCAGAATCAGAGCATTGTCAGAGATTCCATAGGACAATACCCACATGCATTACTTATTTTGGTCTCACTCTCTGGCTGGGTTAAATGCGCAGTTCCCAGAGGCCAGTAACTGTGCAGAGAACTGTATTGGAGGAAAACAGCCATCAAAACTTAAGACTAAACAATCTCAGTATGCTACAGAGCACAGCTGGAAGAATTTCGTAATGTGAGAGGTTCTAACAGGATCTAAGAGGACTAACGTGATTTGCATTACTGCAGACAGTAATGTAATGGGGAAGCTAGAGTGTTAGATTATTGATAAGGGTTGAGGATGGAGATTACCTGAGAGTGTCAGCACACTTCACAAAATATGTTTTCAACTAATCTTTCTACTTTAAATCAGAAAAAAAACTTGCCCAGAAGTTACCATTTATTAATATTATTGCTTTAGAAAAAGCACATAATTTCATCAATCCTGTTTTATTGAGCATCTTTCTTAACGTGCAAGGACACAGCTGGGCAGAACTCTGGGCTTCCTTGATGAACCTACAAGTTACTACAGGCAAAAGGTCACCTGATCATGGTGTTACATAGATGAAGCAGTGACTTTTCTTCCCTGTGCCCTCCCAGTCTTATTAGTGCCTATTGAAGAGCATTTTTCACTACACATCTGGAGAAACACAGTGCCTCTCTAGTGTTTCAGTATGGCTCAGCCATGAAAGAGGAATTCCTCTGTACTGCTGCTAAGCCAATACATTCTTTAGTGGATATGACCATTAATTTCACTGATTCTTGATGTAGGTCATGCCTGCAACAACAACAAAAAGGCAAGCTAAAGACACTGAAGTTTACTTAACATTTAAGCTGTTTTCCAAGTCTGCTGAATTCTTTCTTGGCTGGCTGCAGGTAAAAAAGAAATCAAATCTGATTTGATTACAGCCACTAGAGGAACATTCCAGACCTTGAATTCAGTTGTTCTAATTGGAAACTTGCATTTTAAAGGAATGGTCTAAATTAATCTTTGAGATAACTTCTGTGAATACAGTCTTAAGAATTCACAAATGGTACAGATACAATCAGCCAAGACAGCATTAGCTTTGTACCCCTAGATGGTACCTGGGCTCTCCTTTGTTCAGTTCAAAAGAGGTAACACTTCCCTTTGTGTTTTACATTGAAAAAATAAAAATGTCTTAGATAAAGACATTGCCCCAGTGAAGTTTTTGCCTGGATCAAAATTCTTCTAACCAAGTTATAAACCCCTGAAAATAGGGGTTTATAATGGGACTGCTGATAGACCCTTAACAATAGCGTTGTGAATGGCGCTGCTATAATTAATGGTACTTCAGAAAGATTTATGGTCCTTAGACAGAGATAAAACAGAAATATCTTTGCTTCTTTGCCTCCCATCATTTTATCCTCTATGAAATTTTATGTGAAATAAGTCAAATGAAAAATGTAAGCTCTTAATCTTTTCCCAGCGTCCTGTCTCTCACTTGATGAGCACTTTTGCAGAATAAATTAGAGCTTTTATTCCTTACGCCTGTACAGCTTTGTATTTAAAAATCAAAGAAAAGAACACTCTCTGGTTGGCAAAGCAACTCAAGATGATGGCCATGGAGGAAGCAGAAATCACCAACTGTTCTAATCCATTCTTCTGCCTTCCCAGAGAAAACAACTCTAATCCTGTAGTAATTTGGAGCATCTGGCTTGGAAGTGTACAAAAAGGCACCTGTATTCTGCACTGAAGAACTATTGCTCACAGAAGGTTAGCAGTGAATGCTCCAGCTGCAGCAGCCATAGCACAGTGGCCTTAACAGAAAGCCAAAAGCTGTGGCTTGAATACAGTTGATAGTAACTTTGTGTTGAAAAATACAGGGTACTGTATGGATCTTCAATATAACTGGGAAAAGCATAGCAAAAGGCAATTGCTAGAAAATGAAGCTAAAAAAAATTAATTAGATTTTGGGCATTATATCCTAATAGAGAAAGTGAGTTATCTCTGGAACAAGCTATCAAAAGGAAAATGAATTTTTCATTTTCTGACAATACTGAAGGAAAATGAGGAGCTGACTAAAGGAAGACTTTTGTCAAAACAAAACATACTATAGTTGAAGAGTGACAACTGTATTTAATGGTCTGTGATGTATAGGAGGCTAGCTTAATAACAGTATGTTCTGTCTGTAAACATTGTGACTCTAAAAGATATTGCAAAAAAGTAAATGATAAAGTATTGCTTACTGAACAGAGAACAGGAGAGGGCTCTGAAGAATTTGCTTTGGAGCCTGTGCATTGCAGTACCTGGCATGGCCAAAGGAAATGCTGTAGGGCAGCAGGGAATGCTGGCTTCTGAGATCTTGAGAGCAAAGGCACAATGTGGCTCCAAGCTTGTCAGAGTTGTCTTACTGACTACTTCTGATCAGGGCCAGGAGGCAAGCGTCAGACCCCAGTCTTCAGAGGGAAAATCTTCACTTCTGGGCTGCCAGGCTGAGGCAGCAGCTGAATAAGGGGCTGAGAAATCACAGTTTTGGCATAGGCCTCTCTATATGGCAGTTAAAACTCAAAATCCATGACATCCCGTGATAATCCCAGGCTCTGGTTTCTCTAAGCTTCATCCAGCTCAGATGGCATCTAGACACTTGTTTTTCAAAAACCTCTCTGCAATGTGTCATGAGTTTTGTCCCTTTGCCCATTAAAGCAGCAGGGCTTTAGCATCTTCATGTTAATTTGACTGACAACAGTGAAGTCACTAGAGAACCTTGAGGATTTTCTGGCTGGCTTGTTTTCCTATTACAAACTGTAGCTTGTTGTATTAGAGAAGAAAACTGAAATTCTTTCTTTAAATAATAACTGGAGTTACTCTGTCTAATAAGGAGCTCTGAGATCTATGCTCAAATTCCCCATGAATTATAACATTGCTCCTTTAGGATTTCTCCAATCCATCAGGAACAGAGGGGGAAATGTTATTTTTTAACAAGAACTTTTGGTTTTCAATGGAATTCACTCCGGAGGGAAGAACTTTTTTTCATTCCGAGGAAGATTTGTAAAGGGGCAGGATTGTGGCTATTATTAGAGTTCTTCCTAAAGAAAATCATCAAATCCTTTACAGCAGTAGGCAGATCTGGGCTGGAAAGTATAACAGGATGGCATAGAGCAGCCCAGATAGCAACAGAGAGAAAATGGAGCAGGAAGAAAGGAAAAAAATGGAAACCCAAAGAGGAGAGCAGATGCCAATTAGAATTCTTGTAGGCTGCAGCAAGGGGCGAATATAAGAAGCGGTAGGAAAAGAAAGGGTAGAGTGGTTTAGTGTTAATCAGAGATGTAGGAAAGGTTTTAAATGAGCTTTAAAAAGCCAAAATTGAGTTAGCAGCTCGGAAGAGAATTCCAGATCCATCAAGTATAGGAGCAAAAGTAAAATGCAAAATACCAGGAGATACCTCTGAGTCCTAAGCAATTAACTTCTGAAGGTAAGAAGAAATTTTTTGGGAAGTGAAACCTTTTCTTTCTGTCTAAAGACAGCACTGTTTTCCTTATCCCAGTGAAAGGGTGCATTTAGTATTAGAAGAAAGTGACTCCCTCGTGATTGCTTTTTTACTGTTCTAATGGCATATTCATACAGCTCCCTGTTACAGGAGAATTAACCACTCAGGAGCTAGAGCTTTCCCAGTCTCTGGCAATAAATTTGCCCAAGCACATAGTCCAGTTGAATTACCTCTGGAGTTGGGTGAGTTATACCAGGTAACAATGAGCAGTGTTCGCACCACAGTCTTTAGTTGCCTGAAGACCTTGGGGTTGAAGATGAGTTCCAAAGTCCACTAAAGCCGTCGTTTATTTCAGTAGACATTAGAGCAGGATGGCTGGACTGTGAGGTTAGGGGTCTCCTTTACAGCTCTGATATGTGAAACATCACTTTTTGTGCTGCCAGTTTAACTACCTGAGAAATGAAGACAATAACAGTCACCAAAAAAGAAAAAAAAAATAGAAAAGATATTAAAAAAAAGGAAAAAATAGATTATTTGTTCATAGAAGCTTCACAATGCTATCATTAAAAAAATCCTATTGCTGGCTTTGGCTTTATCTGCAATGTAAGGAAGAATAGCATGGTGTTTGAGTTTGCTTTTCTTTTACATATGAATCTTCATTAAATGTTAATGAAGAAACTAACACTATATGAAAAGGTTGCTTTCTCATTAGTTAAATACTTTCTTTTAAAAAGCTGTATATATTCCTAGAATATTATGAATTCATTATTTGCTAAACAAAACCTTAATCAGTCCCTTTTTCTTTCCTTACAAGTCATCATTTTAAGCAAATGTAATCAGTGCCTTAGTTCCAGTCATCAGTTCTGGATCTTTGCACCAGTGGATCACCAGCAGAGCAAACTTCACCCAAACAGAACTCACAAATGTAAATCAAATCAGCCAGAGCTCCTGACACAGAGTTTGTGCCAGCTTAAGTGCTTTATCATTGGCCTTGCACTTGCTGCTGAAGGACAGACGATGCTGGATCCAGTGTAACGTTAGACTAGCACAGAGAGTCAATGCCTAATGTAGCATAAAACTCCCCAATACCATGCCAAACGTTCCATGGGTTTTTGAACAAATTAAAACAGCAGAGTGAGCATAGATGAGATCAGTGGTTTACATTGCATTGCCACAGAGGATTGAATCCAATACTAAGAGCCTTAAAGTCACAGTCTGATCACACCCAAGCCTACAGTCAGTTTTTACTCTCTAGTTACAGAAAAGGAGTGCTGCGATGAAGCATCATTGAATTTAAACAAATCCTAAAATATATGCCCATTTTCTATGCATTGGGTGATGAAAGCAACTGTTCTGGCATGGTGGATAGAGGAATCCTATGTTACACCATGCTTGTGGCCACATGGGGAAAACATGACCTCCTAGGGAACAGGAAACCAAAACTTTGCTCAAGCTTCTTGCTCCATGCCAAGGCGCACATGACAGCTTTTCCAGTTGTGTGTGACTCTCTTAATAACCAAAGCTACACAAAAACCCTGCTCTGAAAATAGGGCTTCGTGACAGAAACGCCTGCACAGCTGTAACAGCCACGTCTCAAATGTGCTGCTGCTTATGAACCACAAGAATAATATTGCGAAATGTGCCGACTTCTGCAGTTTTTCCCCTCTTTTGTCGAAACTAATGAGTCACGATTAGAGTAATGCTTTTCTGTGACTCCAAAAGCATTTTGCTTAATGAGGTACTAAGTCTTTATAATTAGACCCAGAAGGGAACTGGGACATGGCCCCTTAAGAGCAATAATTATTTAGGTTATTTATGGTAATAAAAAATTGAAAATAGGAATTCTTCCTCAGAATGTGACTATTTATTCTTTTACATATTGCCTAACAGGTAATTACCCTATTAAGGCAACGTTTTGTTGCTAAAGACATTAATTGAAATGTAAATTAAATGTAAATCAGCTAATTAAATTGATATGTAATGAACTTGTCATGCAGGCCTTTGAGATCAGATGCATTTTTCTAATAAACAAGTGTTACAGTAGTGCCATTGCTCACTGGAGTTAAGGTTGTTTAACGTGTTGCATTGATAAGACTACCTCCTCAGATTCGAAGATTTGGATTGTGTCTTTAGAGCCCTGAATGCAGCTGACGCTGAGAGTTTCCAGATTTATTCTCTCCAGTTATTTCCTGATCAACTTCATGGCAAGGCAAGGTGTTCCCCTAATGGTGAGTGCTGCACATCCCATCAGGGTTCAGTTCAAGCTCTGTCTATTCCTTCTGCTCCCCAGAAATGATAAAGCAGCTTGTAAAATCCCTGACCAAGACCGATGCTGCTATGTTAGATGGCTTCTAGGGGGGTTAAGTGTCATTTTTTCTCTGCGTGCTGTGGCCAGTTCGTTATATAGTGAACCTGCACGGCAGTGGGAGGATAACGCTAGACATTCCTGAAATACAAAGAAAATTAGAAATGAAGCAATCAGAATTCACTTGGCGATTATGTTGACAACATACAAGGTAAACATCAAAGCCAGCATCAAGTCAATACAGCAACAAGAGATTGAGGCAGAATAACCTTCTGCACTGTCCGTAACACACGAACAACCTTAATCATCAAACTGTGGGCTTGTGTCAAACTGTAAATTAAAGGAAAGGAATATGATACTATCAGTTCTGCTATGAAGTGATCAGTTTTCCTGCTAGGTTTTGAGCCAGACCTACTAAAATTTCTGGCATAAATTCAGGTACTGTATTGAGGTATCTTGGAGGACAGAAGCCTCTCTCAGTCAGATACTAGACAAAACTCAACTGTCTACAATTGTACAAGTGAGGCAAACATCACTTGTTTTACTTTTGAAAAAACTCAGGTTGGCACCTTATAAAATCAACTGTGCACTCCCATTGAAACCATGAAGTGGTTTGTGTGCAGTTAGTAAACTCAAGCCAATGTGGCAGAAAGGGCTGCAGAAGTCAGAGGATATGCACACTGAAGTTGTGGAAATGCTTTTGCAGGAAGTTTTCCTGGATCCCTCATGCATAGTTTCACCTGAGTATTCATGCATAATTGTTCTATCTTGAATAAATCTGATGTAGCACTTATAACTTCTACCCAGAGAACCTTCCACCCTGCAGTTCTTTGGGGCCTGGGGGTATTTAATAAACATGTCAACTACCACTCTTCTTTAGCTTGAATGCAGCATCTTGTTTTTCCCTACTGAAGAACACTCCAGTTTGAAGTTTACAGAGCAATTAAAGACCCTCATGGGGCCCCTGATATGTAGAGATCATCAGCATATGTAGATTAGTAATTGTCAAGTTTCTCCCTAAGGCTGAAGAGCTCTTAGTCAAATTCCAAAGATCATCAAGTATTCAGATTTCAGTGGGCTTTGTGTTGTACACAACATCGTGGCATAATTAAACTACAATGCTTACTTTCTAATAAACTTTTGGATCTGGCTATGTTTCTATTAATTTCTCATAATTAGCAATGATCACAAAATAAAGAAGAACATCAATCTAAAGCTGCAACTTTGCTGCTTCCAGAAGGATAACCAGGGAATAGCTTTCTCTTCTAAACTGTTGGGACTCGAGGACTACAGTTACTACCATAACTTGCAAAGGCGTAATGGAGGACAAAACCAGCAGACTGAAGGCACAGTCCTTCTCTGACTCCTTTTCAGCTGACACATGGGCACAGGTGGTTGAATGATACTGCCATCTTGAAGTATGTCTCATTGACCTGTCAGCTTAGACTGTAGCTCAAATTTTAGTCTATTTTAGTCTATTTTTCACTAGTTTTGATGCCTTTGAACATTGATTTAAATAGAAGCCCAAAAAAAATTCCAGGTCAGAGAAGAAAATTGGTATAAGGATCCTCAAAAAATACAGGTCGGAGAAGAAAATTAGCGTAAGGATCCTCACAAACCAGGCTGATGTCTTAATGACTGTCTCCAACATCCCCTGTTATTATGCCCTGATAATATTAATTTGCTTGAGTGTATAAGAGGAATTGTGCTGGCTGGCTTCGCATCTTGCATGATCCAGCCCTTGAAGATCAAATCACTGCCCTAATATTGTATTCCCTGGAAGCCACAGGGTAACAAGAACAACTGGATGAAGCCTTCATGCAGTAAGACTGGTCTGTGAGCATTCTGCCAGCTGGATTCTCTTTTGCACTTCCCACATACATTGTGTTGTAGTCCCAGGGCTTGGAAGGTACAAAGCCTTGGTCATTGGCCTGCATCCATCATTTGAGTCCGACTCCGTTGATCTGTCACTCTGGACAAACTCTGTGGGAAGAAGTAACTTATTACAAATTTCTCTGGTGTTTCTGACCTACAATGGAGATTTTCAAAGGCATACATGGGATCTGAAAGTTTAATTCTTAATAAAAAAATAATTGGACTTGGAAATTGTGAAGGCAGCTTTAATAATATTTATTTCATCATGTTCTATAAAAGAGCTAAATGATTACTACTGAAGAGTAGATCTTCATTTCCATGCTGTGGCTACCATGCTAGGTGTAGCAGAGGACTAACTGGCCATGCTTGGGAATTAACGGAAAACTCCCCAGACAATCCTTGCACACGTGCATCCTCTTCCACACATATATATCCAGATAAGCAATGTTCTTCTCAAAGCAAGTAAAACCCTGAGGAATCCCTACACCATTTATGCATCCAGGAGGAAACAGTTCATTACCTCCATCACTGTTCTTGCACAGCACTTCTTCCTTTGTGAATCCTGTCTTATTTGTCACAATTTACACATACCTTCAGTGCTGGAATTTTGGCAGCTCTGGAGCTTGAGGTCTCTCACTAGCCCCAGAAAAGACAACTGAAGCAACCCCTTCTCAACACAAAGGATAGACCAAAGGCAGTGGGTAATTTCAGAATGGTTTTCTTCAGTCTCAGGAAGACTTTCAAGCAAAGCTCTATCATTTGGCTCCCAAATCTCTAAAGTCTCCATGTCCCAAGCCCCTTTGTGAAAAATCACTTTAATCCTTCCCATCATTAAATAGCATCCATTGGTGAAGTGGTTCTTCTCCACTTGGCCCACTGCACATGGCAGAATATAGGGCTGCATTCCTTTCAGAGGTGTGTTTTCATGTTGGTGTATAAAAACTGAATCCAAGCAGCATGAACAAAGTTGGGCTTTAAATAGTAGCCCATGAGGAGAATCTTCTCAAGAATCCCCTCCTCCCCCCCCAAAAAAAAAAAAAAAAAGAAAGAAAAAAAAATCCTCACATTATTCCTATGATGATGTATCTCAAAATTATTAATTTTGCTTGTCCTGTATCATATCTTAGGGCAAACTGCTTTCCCTGCCTGAACTGCAATGTGGCTCTTGGTTCAGCGGGTTTAACTGAAGCGTGGCTATCTGGAAAAGGCAGCGCTATCTGTAATAAAGTAACTCCCTCAAATTTAACTTTCTTGATCTTGTACTTTGGTTGGACTGTCAGAGCCTTAATGCCTGGAAAAGTGTCTGTCACCCAGGACCCTCATTTTAAAGGACTGTAGGTTTTTAGGGGCTGGACAGCATCATCTCCCTGCACTGATTTTGTCAATGTATTCCTGCAAGAGAGCCAGCCTGAGCCACATCCTAATTTCCCATCTCCTCTTCAGCTGACGCCAGTCCCTGGCTCACTGAGATTTCAGTTTAGCTCACTGGACTCTTCTTTCCCTACCCTCCCTGAGCTATATTTTCTAAGCACCAATTTCACTCCAAAATTAAAGATGAAATTTCAAGATTAGGGACTGCAGGGTTGTTTTTTTTTTCCAAAGGCATTTTGATGTCTCATACTCACTGAGTGAGTTAGGTATCTAAATCATCCCAAGCAGCCTGGCCTCCATCCCAAATTATGTGATGTAAAAGGCCAATTTGACTTTTAAAGTGCTCTCCATTTTAATTGCCTGCTGTGCTGTTAGTACCATGCGTAATAAATACATTGTGTGTGGCACACAAAGGGCAGGTGTGGGTGATGTAATGGATCCCACTGACTGCCTTGAATAAAAATGCCAGGAATATCAAATATGGCATGCACCAGTCTTAGTCCCAGTCAATTCTAGTTACTTTAGTGGTCTGGCTCCAAGTTCAGGCTTCCTATGGCGTAACTGGGGTCAGGATACCATACACGATTCTTGTCTTAATAGCACTTTAGTACTGTAAAGGTCAAATTGAGCATCATCCAAGGAAAAGAGGTAAGAGCTCTGTTAATTATTCTTCACCCTGTGAACAAAGGGATGAATATTGTGTCTCTGCTGAAGAGTGTTATACCATGCTGCATGTTTAAGTTACAAATATGAAAGAATTAAGGAGTCAGTCCTGCAATAATCCTTAAATGAGCCTTTCTGAGCTCTACCTGAGGTCTTACAGCACTTGCTCTGCCAGTCTTTCAAGCTACAACTGTACCAGAGGCCACAGAGGGCAGCATTCCCCCTCCAGTCAGGGGTAGGTCCCAGTTCTGACCATAAGGAAAAGCCAGCTTCATGTGCTGAGTAACAAGAGCAGAAAACTTTAAATCCCCATTTTAAACATACCTACTGTCAAAGACATCACTGACTCAGTGGGGCATGAGATTGGAATCTCCCTTTTCCATTTAGTTATGACTATGCCACTTGAATGACTGTGAAGCACTCTCAAATAGGAATGTTCCCTGCATGCCAGCGGTAGCATTTTGTTCCCTCTTTTGCATTAGTTTTATTAAGTGTATTAGGTAGAGACAGTGGAAATCTGTGTTCGTAGCTGGTTTTAGTTAACTAGGCTCATTGTTCTACTGACTGTTAAGTGATGTTATCATAACTGCACTCATTTCCAAATTACCTTCTCAGAAGCCCACACTCATGAGACATTTTGTGCCTTCTCTGACGGCAGTAAGCAAAGTCATCACTAAAACTAGAGTGCGATCCTAGCCCACAGCCATTCTACTCGTTTTGTTTCCTGATATCTCTGAAGTGTTAACTACTGAAAGCAGAAATATGAAAACCCACCAACTGAGAGAGCTGATTAAAATGCAGCCCACTGTATCACCCATAAATAGGAAATAAAGAATACATGGCTGTGATTAATCGCCCATACATGGCCACTGCTTCCTTCCTCTATTCCATGCAAACACAAGCCACGAATTTATTCAGCTCACTGAAAGAGTAACAAGCAGATCATTCCTGTGTGTCAGGATCTGGGATTTAAGCAAGTACCCGAAGTGGGGGCTTTGTGCATGTGCCTGTAGACATGCACGCACGTCTGCTCCTCTGTCTGATTTTCAATATTCATGAGAAAAAATCACATTTCTTTTTTTTATAAAGGTGTACTTGTCAATAGATCAAAATGCATTGAGATGCAAAATCACAGCAGCGTGAACTTTAGGTAAGGAATTTTTATGACGTTAGAAACATCAATCGCTAAGAATTGGTAATAATAGTGCTATTAAGGATGAATATTTCTGTTGCTATGCACTGCAACTTGGCCAAATCTGAGACCTACAGTAGAAGCACTGGAGAGAAAAAAAGCAAATATGATGTGATATACAGAAACTAGACCTGTAGTTTGAAGCACTGGTGGGCAAAGACTGTTTTTTCCAGTGGCAAATATGCCTTCATTAAAGCACCAGCTTGCTTGTTTGTGGTTCAGCTGAGCTCACTGGAGCACAGCTGCCTGTGCCATTGTCTCCCTGGCAAAGCACAGAAGCATTTCTCTCTCCTTTGCTGTGATTTACAGTCCAAGGGCTGCATCCATGGTAGAGTGCTGCATCTAATGCCTTCGGCCTCTGCTGTCACTGGGTGCTAGATACACCAGGCATCTCTCTCGAAGTACCCCTTACACAGGCATTGTAATTCTGATCCAGGAGCAGGAGATGACGCTCAGGAAATCTGGTCCCTCTGCCCCTATCTTCCTGAATGTCTTTAAGCAAATTGGTTGTTTTCTGACTGCCCCAGCTCCCCTAGCTGTTAAAAAAAAGCCTCATTAACGGCATTGCAGATGAAGAAGAGAAAAAAGCTTCAAAAGAGCTAAATATTGATACTACAGTGCTGGCTACAAAATGAGCAGCAAAATTGTCAGAAATGAGTAGAAGAAACAGGAAAAAGAGAATCACAGGGTGGATGGTGTTAGAAAAGATCTTGCAATCATCTCATCCATCCCCTCTGCTCAGGCTGAGTCAGCCAGAGCAGGTTGCCCAGGGCAATGTCCAGCTGGGTTTTGAGTGTCTGCAGGGATGGAGACTGCAGGACTACCCTGTTCCAATATTTGGCTACCCTCAGAGTCCATGTTTTCTTGTGTCAGACAGGATTTCACGTATTTGCTACAATCTGTGCTCATTGCTTCTTGTAAAACACGTGGGCTCCATACACTCCTGAGCAACCAGTGAGCCCCATATAGAGACTGCATGTGACCAGGCTCAATCTAAATCTGTCCTGTCATCTTTGAAATCCTCCTATTTATTCCCTTTACCCCGTTGATCTTCTTCAACATCATATTTGGCTACCTTTGCTTGGAGACCAGTATCAGCTTGTTGAACCAGTCAGTTAACAGCATCACACCTCCTGGAGTTGCTCTGGCATCATCCTAGGGCCCAGTGAGCAGAGACTGTGTAGCAATAGGGATCCTTCCCTGGGCCAGCCTCACAAATTGTAAAACACAGTGATTACCACCGCCACCACCACTACCACGAGACAGCTCTTTCAGGAGAGAAAATAAAGCTCATGCCTAAAGATGTTATCATGCATAATTCAGGGAAGAAATCCATACTGCATTTAAAAGATTACATCTTATCATCCAGGGTACTTATTAGCTTGATGATTCGAAAGTACATGGGAATGGAGACTTTCCTGCTATTCTGCACTGGCATCAGTGCAGTTGTGCTGATGAATGATTAGCCTTGTGGCTTGGTTTGGGACTGAACTGTTTTTCTGATGCCAGAGCTGCCCCAGATGAGATTGTAATGTACCCAATTCAGTGACCAGCCCTGTCCCTGCCTGGGTGTGTTGTCCCCATGGGTTACACCAGAGTGCTTTCAATGGTTACACCAGGGACCACTTCGTTCACTCCATTAGGTTTGGTTAAGTCTGTGGCAGGCAGTAACAAGGGGTTAGCGATGTTCAGCTGCACTGATTAATCCCCTCTCCGGTAACACACAGCACTCTAATCTTCCCAACAGCACAAGAAAATGCTTTGGGGCAGCCAAGGGCTGAATATGTTGGTTGTGCTTTTTCTCAAGTACAGAAACATAGGGGTAGTCTGCACCACTGCTAATACACATGCTTGTAGCCGTCATTGTGGTTTGTATTAACTCGCCTGTAGCTGTTCACCCAGAGGACTCACAATAATAAAGTCTTTTGGCCTAAATGCATTCAAAAGTGTAGGATTCAAAAAATGTCTGAGGGTTGTTGCGAGCCCCAGGCACTCCCTCTGTATTGTGGAATCATGCAGAGAGGATACTGACCACAAACGTGCTGGTAAACACACATCAAAGACACAGCAACATACATCTCTTTGTCCCTCTCAGCTGTGCCTTCAGTTTTGAACTTAAAGATTGAGTACAAACATGTTTTTGTATAAACTGCAGGCATTTGGATACTGAAACAGTGAGGAGACTGGAACCAAATTCTAGTAAATTTACCCTAGGCAGCACTAGTTATACAAATGGTCTTTGCTGATTCCTGAATACAGCTTTCCCTCCCAAGAATGTACCTTCCTTTTAACCAGGCGTGTTCCATGCTATGTGGCACAAACCAAGGCTTGGGTTTCCACACTGGCCCCACACCATGCAGACTGTCACCATTTGTCTAGATCAATGAAAACCAAGGTTTTTTTTCCCCCTTTCAGCCCATACACAAGCTGCTCTAAACCCAGTTACAGATTTGAAACTTAAATTGTTTAAAACTGGCATTGGCACCAGGGAACAGTTTCACTCAGATACCACACGCCTCAGGTCAAAGGGAGACCTTGGCTGTGACAATTTATCTTTGCACCATCATACTGTCTCTATTATGCCTTGCACCTCCCCTGTATCAGGATGCAGGACAGCTGGCATGCACAGCCGAACAACTCCAGCTATCTCTGTATCTGCCTGCAATGCCTAAATGAAGAACATTCCTTTTAGCTTTTTGTTTACGGGCTACATGGATGCACTAAATGTGTAATTATGATGACGCTGAGCAAGGAAGCTTAGGAAATCAAAGATACCTGGAAGTTGTCCTGGGCAAACAAGAATAACCCCAAAAGGTGGCACCTACACTGATTATAGCAAGTGGCATAGGGGTCTATGAGGTTTTTCTCTGTGTGGCTTTCCACAGATCCCTAAGTCATATTGTAGGCATGGAACTAACTAATAACTTGGGGATTGTGATGTTTACATCTGTTTCCGTCAGAAATCCTCAGATGAATGGTTTGGGATGTCTCAGGATGGCTGAATGACAGCTTGGTTCAGGGAGAGGGTGTAACAAACATGTAGTGCGAGCGTGACAGAAAAGGAAGTATTTTGCAAGAATCTGTCTCCCTGTTTTTGCAAGGATGAGAGGTACGAAATACCTGCATTTAACAGCCATTCTTAGGTACTGCTTGCTGTCTGCCAGCACTGCCTTGGGAGCATCTGTGATGACTTAACCAAGCACCCACTGCCATCACTCAGCTGGCTGCCGCAGCTCAGTCTCATTCACTTTCCTCACTGATTCTGTAACCCACTTCTCTCCTGCTTCAGCTCACTTCAGCTGTCTGAGTCTTGGGCCATCATGAGGAATGGGTGTTTCCTCACATGAAAAAGGTATATTGAAGCAGCATTGGTATGAGGTAGAAATATCATGGGGTTTGAGATAAATCACACAAATTAGTATTCCTTACCTTCTTCTAAATCTTGCAACATCCAATCCATAGAAGAGCTGTGAGTTGCAGTCAAGATTTCCAGGGTAAAGGGCTAGCTTTGTTTAGAAGAGTAGCAAAACTCTTCTTCACCTAAAAGGACCAAAGGTTTCACCTCAGTGTTGAACAACAAGCCACTCCTCTGCTAAAGAGCACCTCTATGCTCTAGCCAGTTTCTTAGCTAAAGTTAAATCCTGCTTCTTCATCTTCCTCCCCTCTTCCTCCTACTTCTTAGTGAAGCCTCCCTGGCCATGCTGTGTATTTTCCGTCTGGTGACTCGGGATCAGCTGCTCAAACTTTTTAGGAGCATGACAGGGCTATGACAGACCGAGGGGGAAAAGTAATCTGCCTTAGGGGATAAAGAAATGAAAGTGCTGGAGTACAACATGGATTTGCCAGAAAACAACTTCCCATCAAGAGCTCACTGTCTCCCCTCCGGACTGCGCTCTGCATTCTGCACAGCAAACACCAATGAGTGGCCTTGTCATTTATGACAGCTCAGTTCTGTAAAGGGGTATAAAGCAACTGGATGGGTAAGACTTAGGATCTGAAATCATTCCACCTCTATAAACATATTAACCCAGACTTAAAATGGGTTTATAAATGTTATAAAAACTCAATAACCTTAGTGACAGACACATGGAGCAAAACCAAGAAACCCCCCACCTTTGCCTAGCACTGAAGGGAATTGTGTCCAAATCCTCAGTGTTTGTTCAGGCTGCTTTGGCTGAATGTACCAGGGGTAACAGCCCTAAACGGCAAAATGAACAGGGGACTCCTTATACTCAGTGTAATTTTGTGTATGTAACAGGCAGTCACAGTAGGATATTGGCTTCCTTGTGACTGTAAAAAAGACTTTGTCCCCAGTGGCATAACTTGCTCTAGTTAGTACGAAAATCTTCCTTCGTATACCCAGGCTATTGATACTGCAGCTGAAGTTGAATGGTTTCTGTTCCTATTGCTTCCAGACTGTGAATTTCAAACCTCACTGGAAAAGCAGCATTTTTTATATTTTGTCAAATTGGATTTTTTAAACATTTTCAATTATAAAGAACTTCTTCAAAGAATGACTCCATGAAAAAAAAAAAAAGAGGAGGCAAGGGGAAGGCAACACAGAACATTGATTTCAAAGTTTTCTATACCATACCCATCAGCACTCATGGTCTCAGCCTCCCCTGTGTTCCTTCCATGGAAGGATTCAAACCCCTCCAGACTCACTCTCTCAAGAGCATGTCTTCCTTCCACGGGCAGTAGTCTGCTGTGGGGAGGTGTATGAAACATGAAATAAATCACGGCTCCCTGTATTGACCATCTATGACAGCTCCTGACAGCCATGCTGCTGCAATGCAGTTCATGTCAGGTGCCTGTGGATCTCTGCTCAGAACAGCCAGATGGGGTAGAACATGAGTAATGAGAGGTGCTCCTCTGTTCCCAGGCAGAGCCACAGGAAGATGTATTGTGTCTGACCCGATGTGAAATCCCCTCCCACAGAATCACAGCATCGATTGGGGTGAAACTTCTTGTGTTTCAGTTTATGGCCATTGCTCCTCATGCTGTCGCTGGGTACCACTGAAAAAAGGCTGGCACCATCCTCCTGGCACCCACCTTTGAGGTATTGATATGCATTGATGATGTCCCCTTTCAGTCTCCTCTAGGGCAAAAAGGCCTAGCTCCTGCAATTTCTCCTCATAGGAGAGATGCTCCAAACCCCTGATCATCCTTGTGGCCTCTGCTGGACCCTCTCCAGTTTCTCCTTGTCTTTCTTGTACTGAGGAGCACACAACTGGACACTGTACTCCAGATGTGGCCTCACTAGGGTCAAGTAAAGGAGGACTATCACCTCCCTTGACCTGCTGGCCACACTCCTCCTGACGCACCCTGGTATACCGTCTCCTTCCTGACTGCAAGGGCACACTGCCAGCTCGTAGTCATCCACACACCACAGAAAGTCCATCCCATAGCACACTTACCTTCAGAGAATGGATGAGGTGAGGGTTGCTCAGCTCTACTGGGTGTGGAGCGTGTGGCTCATCCCTGCCTGAAGGTGATGTGGTTGTCCCTCAGGGTGATGCTGTGGGACATCCTCCTCTCTGAACAGTGCACATACCTTCTGCAGGGGCAATGGCTGCATCAGTACGCATCTTCCTCATAGTCCTGGGCTGCAGCAAACACAGTGAAGTTGCTCTCTGCTATTAACCTGTGGCTATGGACCACTGAATAGTGATACTAAAGCATGTGGAAAACCTGAGTCAACTCTTGCAGAGTGCTTTGAAATCGTTTTCTGCACGGGGACAGGGAGACTTTAAGGGGACAAAAATCAGTTCCTTGCAAGCCATGGCAAATGTTTTTAGCAGCCTTCAGTACAAAAGCAGGCTCTGTGTGCACTGCTTATGAATCGTTACCATCCAGAGCCATGCCTCTGGCTGCTGAGGAAATGGGTTTAACTTATATTTATGTGAAAAGAGGTAGATAGACACAAACACACACACACACATAAAGCACACACATACATATAGTCTTGGAGGCAAAAAGAGAATCTCTATCTGCATTTGCGATATCTTCCTGCACCAGGTAAGGAAAGCATCTTTTTCCTTTTAACCGGGTGCTGTACCTACATTGTTTCCTTGCAGTCTATCTTTAGGTTATAGCAGTTCACAAGGCTTTTTTCAGCAGATGTGTTATTCAATTACTTCAGGGCTTTTCCATTTGTAATATTATAAAGCAGTGATAGCCAGCAGACTTCACCTGTCTTTTAGAGATAGCCAGCCTGGTAATTTTAACTCTGCCCATTTTATCCACACCAGTAAATCTCATAACATGGTTATAGAGAGATTCCAATTTTTGTAGAACCTTCTCCCGGGAATTCCTGTATACAATATTGCCATAGTCTGTAATGGACATAACCTGTGATTGGATTAATGTTTCCCTAGTGAAGAAGTCAAAGCATTTCATGTTCCTATAACTGGTTTGCAGCTCTGCAGTAAAGGTCTTTGGTGTGGCAAAGAAAATAATTGCAAACGCAGCCCCAATCAGAATATATAATCCCCTCACAGCAAGGGTCCGATTCAGCGCAGTTAGACTGCCTGCGCAGGGGTGTATAGTAGGATTTTCTTGTCAGGAGAGCAGAATGCACAGAAAACAAGTTAATTTCACCATTTTAATAGCTGTCACCCAGTCCCATGCAAAGGGATGTAAATACAATACTGCAGCTCCAAGGGGGAGCCCTCCAACTTACAAAGCAGAGTGGAAACAAGCAGGGGGATGCAATGGGGCTGTGGTCTCCCTGCAAGAAGAGCCCTCCACTTGTGCTCAGATAAACACATGCCATGGTTTTTAAGAGTAAATACCGTTCTGTCAAATTTACTCCCAGTTTCAGATCCCATCTTTGCTTCTTTCACAATCCCTGCTGTTGCCTTACCTTGGAACCAACACAAGTGTCTAGTAGAGGATTACTGTGGAGTGTACAATGTGCATTACTTATGCCTGAGACACAGGTCATCTTCTCCAGAAGAAGAGGCTCATGGCAGGCCTTCAGAGGTTCAAGGCTCATCTGAAGCAGGATTTGGCTGCTCAGGCAGAGAACTTCTTCAGCACTAATGTGGAAGGTAAACTGGAGACTGGCAGAAAAAGGTCTCACATATTTCAGCTGGCATGATGGTCTCCCTACGAACTCATACAGTGGTGTGTGCACATATGCACACTGCCATAGAAAGCGTAAGCCCTTATAATGCTTACATAGTGCTAGCGAAGAGCCATGGTGAAAGGCTCAGGCTCCCATCCCCAGCTGATCAGGGACAGTTTTCAAGAGACATGGTTTATTGGTGGACCCCATAAGCAGAGGTGGGTCTCTGAAGAAAGCACTATAGAGTCAACTCTGCCTATAGGGTTCAGAAGAGATGTGATCAGGATCCCACGGTGGAAGAGTAGATAAGGGCAGTTGTGAGTGAAACAGAAGGTGCCAGAGATAAACTGAGACAGTAGTGAAAGAAGAGGCAAGAGCACCGAGTTTGAATGTACGATGCTGGAACAAATATGGGGAGGGTGGGATCCAAAATGGGCATGCTGCCTGACTGAGGAGCAAGGCAGATGCTCTTGGCAGATAAGGTTATGTTTGGATGTTGTGGTATTGCTGGGCAGGTGGAGAGGATGGGAAGAAGGCTACCAGCATGGGAGTTGACAAATGGGATGTCATAATTTCCCATATGGGTAGCAAATTCCAATCTGTCCTTCCTATTCAGCTAAAGGCTTGGGATACCTCAGCAGAAAGGAAGCATCTCTGGCAGAGATGAGCTATCTACATTAGGTCTATACTAAGACCTGGAAATTGCAGACTGCGGGGCAGACATAGGTGTCAGGAGACAGGTAAGAAGTGAGAACAGTGAGATCCAAAGAAGATCCACTTACTAAACCTAAACTTAAAAGACCAACTTTCACAAGTGAGATAGCAGGAGCCTCTGACAGCCAAGAGCAGGGCAGGACAAGGGCTTCCCAGAATCCACTTGCCCACATCTTGGTACTGAAGCAACTCTGGGGACCTGTGAGGAGGAAGGAACGAAAATGAAACAGCACACTCATTCCACTGCTGCTTTTATCACTTTATTCGTATTTCTAGAGCAGATTCTTTAGCAGCTAAGCAAACACCTGAAACTGTCATTATATTTATATGTACATATAGAATTATTCAAAAAGGGATAATGAGGAATTCTGCAAGTGTTTTTCCAATGAATATGCAGACAGAACATTATCACCACAGTAATCCAACTTTGAAAGTCTTCCCCTGAAACCCTATAAAACCCAAAGATAGTAATAAATTAGCACTAGATTAATTCAAAGGAGAACTTATCCCCCCTCTTCGTACCTTCTAATCCATATCTCCAAGAGGTCACTTTAATTATCACACTGTCACTGCTATTCATTACTCTGCTTTTGGAGGCAGAGCCAGCACTGTGCCTTTTGGATGCCTTGGAATTCATCATATCAAGGCATTTTATTCTCCCTAAAAACATACACAGTTTAACCCCCTTACCTCGAAATACTGATGATATGAAGTGTGCTTGGTGTTTTAGGTCATTCTTCTTCCAGTGGGATATCTCTTGTTTTCAACCAGGTTAGCCTTACTAGAGAGAAACTAACTAATCAAAGTCCAGCTAACAGTTGGCTAATACAAAGACACATCAAGTTTTGTCAGATCCTGAGTGACATGCCCTTTTTCAGAGGCACGGAAAGCCAGACTTCTGTCCTGACTTGTACCTGATCACTGTTTCTGTCCTGCAGCAACATAAACTGGATGGAAAACTTGCCAGCAGCTCCCAGGTCTGTTGTGACGGGGCTCCAGGAGTGCATGTGAGGTCCTGAGATGTATCACAGACCTCAGCCTTGCCCTTGCTTGCTTCATGTTTACTTGTATGGAAAGGACCTTAAGGACTTTACACAGAATTTGCCTCTATCTATAGATATGGAACTGTAGACAAAGACAGATGAGCCCAAATGAGGGCCTACTAGCTTTCTGGCTATGTGAATGCAATCCAAGCTGCTTTCAGTTCTTCCTAGGTCACACCATGGTTCAATGTTGGTCATGCTCAGGCCTTGCAGCCAGGTCTCCATTACTGAAGAATCAGGGGTTACTTTCACAGGGACAGTAAATTTAGCCTACCCAGATGGTCTGGTTTAGCCTAGTTCTTGGGTTTTCTCATACATTTTATCTCCAGGAGGCATTCTTCTCACAGGCCACTGCAAGGAGCCAGCTGAGTCTGACTGTCATGGTACTTAGGTCCTGGGAAAGAGAGGAGCAACTAACCCAGTTCTTTTACTAGAGAACAGTGCCTGGGGATACTGCTTCTTCAGGGCCACACAGCACCAGGAGGAAGAAATTCTGTCATGTTTCATACTGCTTTCTTCACCTTCAGTCTCATTCATCTACTCACTAGGTCTTGGCACCTTCTCTCCTCCAAGCCACCATTGCAGCCCAGTTCCTAGCAGAAGACACTGAAGCTTCCTACAGCTTCTGATGGGTTGCCAAGGAGCACTTCTAAGTGCACTGTCCCTTCCCATCCCATCGAAGACACTCAGACTCCCCTTAGAATCACCCTCTTCTGTTATCCAGTTTGAGAACCAGGGGCCTCCTGCTTCAATTGCACATCACTGGCAGGTATTTCAGCTAATCACACACCACAGGAGACAAGACTGCCTAGTGACAATGGCTTTTTGCAGGCATTTCACATGTAATGGGAAGGCGATGAGGTTTTCTGGGGGGTTCTTACAGTATGAGCACAGTACTATTTGTTCACCCCTTTCAGCACTAACCTTAGCTTACACTGCCTCAGCTGTACATCTGTTGTGAAGTCCCATCTTTCTAGACCCCAGCCAGTTTTTGCTGGAGGGCAATGGGTCCTGCCTTTTAGACAGGTCTTGCAATGAGTTTCATGCCTACAGCCTGACAGTAGCATCTCTCATATGACCCTTTTCCTCAAATGATCTGATAGAAGAGCAAAAATCCTAACCATGCAGCAGATGATGAACAGCACACCGACGAGCGCCTGCCTGACTCCCAGAAGCTATTTATCAGGCTCTCTTAATGCAAGCTAACAGGGCTAGCACATGCAATTGGCATAAGAGCTTCTGAGCCTGACACTAAAAGGGGACACATCACATGGTGCAGCAGGGGAGCCAGGACTCCCTCGTTAGCTTATTGTATGGATTACCCCTTTAAAGAGAGAGCTGGTGGAGGAAGGGAGGCTTTCTCATTTTAACAAATAGTTTTCCAGCCTCTGCAAATGATTCCTTAAATCTATAGGGTCACTCTGGTTTTTTTTTTTCCCCTCCAAGGTGAAGGAAAGAACAGAAAAAAGAAATTGATTTACCATCTATAAATAAGAAAGAATCAACAGTAAAATTTCACTAATTTCCCTCTCCCTCTTTCCTCCTTGGGCTGTTATCCTAGAAATAGTTGCCTGGGGGGAAAACATAGAAACACCATCAGTTCCAGACCCCAATGTGCTGCTCCACCTTGCCCCACAGACCAGCCCTCCTCTTCTCTTCTCATTCATCTCCTGGAGAGAGGCTGGTCCTTCAGAAGTGCCTGACTCCTCTTCTCTGGCTTGCCTCCAGCATGGCTGTTCCCTTGGCCCCGCTGGGTGGTACCTTTAAAAAGCGGCAGTTTTTCCTTCCTGCCAAAGGAAGAGAGAGAAAGGACAGGTATTGTGAACCACTGTGGTGTCTGAGCAGCAGGTAAGCTGCATGTGGGGTGTGCTCTGAGGAGAAGCCGTGTGTAGAGTCGCACAGTGAAGTGCATCGGTAAGGAAAGCTTTGGCAGCTTGAGACAAATTAGAGGTGGCAAAAAAATTAGCTGGTTCCATTCTCCTCTGGCCAGAGCAGGGTTAGTGCTTCCAGGAGGCTTTGCGATAGCTCTGAGCTCTCCCTTTGGGTAAATGCACTTTACCACTGTTCGCTCCTCACTGCAGCTCCCACATGCCTGAAATGTTTCACATTTCTGCTTATTAAGACCCCACATATCACTGTGAGTATTTCCTTCTGGGACATAAAGCATTCACAGGACAGCTGGGTTCACAGCTGGACCCCAGCTCTTCAGTGACAGACTCCTAGTGCATGGTTGGGGAACACCCATTGCCCAACACATCCGGACCAGCGCCTTCAGGAAGCCTGATGTGGCACTGTTATTTCACTGTGATAATTAATTCCAGTTATTAAAGAATAATGCAAAACTTTAGTTGTCCCTGTAGTTTGGTATGTGATGTTTCCAGTGCACCTTTTGGCCTACAGTCCTAGCACAGCAGTGGGAGTTTAACTACTGGCCTTCAAAGGCGCAGAGTTACACTGAATACAAAGTACTTCTGCAGTGATGCCCCAGGAGTTCATGGGCTAAGAACTGAGCTCCTCACAACTCCGCACCACAGAAACAGCTCCTGGGCTTCCCACAGCTCTGCCTGGAAGAACAGGCCTCCTCTGGAATGCTTTGGTTCCTGATACTCTCACTACTTGTTTCCCAAACTGCTGCTGGGTGTGTGTTTATGTGGGCACAGTGAATGCTTGCTACCTTAAGGAAAAGTAAATCTCTGTTCTTTGTTATTGGTTAATTCTGTTATATGGTGCCTGATCTACCCTTTCAGCACTCAGTCTGCTCCCTCCATTATCATTTATCTGTTTGCCTGGGTTGGAACTAGATGAGCTTTAAGGTCCCTTCCAATCCAGACCACTCTGTGATTCTATGAGATGGAAACTCAGGTTTCTTGATCCCTCCTCCCTGACTCACCCATGCAGAACTGTGCCCCTCTAACCCTGCCTGCCATGGTGACACAGAGGAGCCTGCCTTTCCCACCCCACGGATGTGTATTTGTCAGTGCTTCCGCCTTTATTTGCAGAAGAAGGTTTTAAAAGACTTTTTAAATGAATTGAAATGACTTAGGGGCCGATGGGGCACAGGGTTTAGAGGGCTTTAGCTCCACCAGCCCTCCCTTCACACTGCTGTCACAGCTGCCAACCAGTTCAGCATCTACTGCATCTCCACAGTTCAATCACCAACCTAAGGCACAGTGGTATTTGAAAAGAGAAACGTTGAGACAAAAATAAGTAAATTAGGACCCTGGGAGGGAGACCTGAAAGGCACATTGAAGTGAGAACAAGCCATTTCTCTGGTTCTGTGGGTAATTACATTGACATGTTCCTAGACAATGCTACAGACCCAAACGCAGCAGCAGCTGTGGACCAAACAGCACCAAGCAAAGCATAGAAAAACCAGCTAGTCAATCCATCCCCTGCCCTGGGGCAGCATCAGCACTGCCATGCCACTGCTGACAGCCTGCCTGCCTGCTCCCAGTGCTGGACAGGCAGGCAGGGCTTGGCTCTTCCATGCACATACTTATTTCTCTTGTCCAGATCACTACAACAGCACTGCCGAACATCAACCCTATTCTCATCTCCACCAGTGAAGGAAACATAATATAAAACACACAAAGAGGATAAAAGTGGGGTTTAATCCTTCCTTTTTCCTGATTTTGGGTAACACAGAAAAAGGAAATCCTAACCAACAGAACTTACAGCTGGGACTTTTAGACACTGAGCGTTTTCAGCAGCCATTTGGCCATCCACTGAACTGAAGCTTCATGACCATTGACCGCTGTTTACATCAGGTGCTTGTGACAGAGTGACTTCTTTGGACATTGAGCCAGTTGACAGTCATGATCAAAGCACAGAGCTGCTGTGTACTCATCATACATACAACAGTTAATCTTGCAGCCATTCAAACTGGTTTGCAAATTGAAATCTCAGAGGCATAGCAATTACAATATCAAATTTGTACCACATCTCTCAGTCAACTAATTGTACATCCAAAAAATCACCACTTGAATAATCTGAATACACTCACCTTTACAGCTAAAAAAAAAACACCCCACATGCTTGATCTTAACACAATTTTCGAGTTGCAGAACCCCATGGGGGAAAAAAAAAGTGCCAACCTCTGATTTCAACAGCAAAATTGCTTCTATCTAAATACAGCAGATGCATAATTCACAGTGAGGTTGAACATCCTGGTGCTCCCAGTCATGCTCTTTTCTATGTTCTGCAAAACAGGAGTATTCCTATTGCTTCCCATAGCACTCTCAACTCATCTGTAAGAGGACATGCCCCATATACATCTACTTCAAACAGTTTACATGTTTACATCCAAAACACTGTATCTGCATTTCTAATTGTTAAGAAACCTTAAAGGTGTTGAAATGAATCAGCAGACTTAGAAACCAGGCTAATGTTTTAGGTGTGCTGAGCTTTACAGAGCCACCACCATAGGCATGTTTGTGGCATTTTGTGCCACTTTGGGGCATTTTGACCTTTTTCATGCAGATATTTGATTCCATCCAGCGAAGCAAGTTGAGGTGGGGAGCAACAGATTTGGATTAGTGGCTTTGCAGCTGGTGTCTTAGAAGGCCAGAATAGAAGAGAATTTGTGTTTAAATTGCAAAGGGAGGAGAAAACAAAATTATTCAAGCCACGTGAGTGGGATCAAAAATGAACCCTCAAGGCTGGAAAATGGCTAACCCCGGCTCCCTGAAACCAAGAAATCTGGCAGCTGCCATATAGCTGCTGACCTAATTCTTACAGCATCCCCTCCATAGAGATGGGATGCATTTCCATTGCATCCATCGCAGCTAAACCATCACTGCGTGATTATTTCAAACATTTCACTCTCAGGGATGAACAATTAGCCAGGCCCGTATTTGATACTGCAAGGGGATCACAGTATTTTCTGGTGAAGTCTGACAGGTTTCAGTTGTAAAAGACACAAATCAAATGGCCCGATAGTTAATGATGGCCAGTGCCCTGGCAGTTAGATGATGTGTGTGCTCCAAAGCAAGGCCAATTAAAAGCAATAAAACCAAACCTGAAATGTTAGAGCAAAAGTCAGAAATCCTCAGCCATTACCACAGACCTGATTGTTCTTTTCTTTCCAAGTGGTCGCCAGTGCTTGCTTCCAGAAAGTGGAGCACGCTTGCCACATCCCCACCCAACTGCTACATCAGTTTATGATTTCTGGGTGATACAAACACCATTGATGTGGTTCATGGAGAACCCCAGCACTATCTGGAAAACTCATCAGGTGGCCCTATCTGTCTGAACACAGGGGCTGATTCATGCTGCTTATAGAGAAGGCATCATATAAGAACCTACTCCCCGGAAAAGTTTGCTGATGTCCCTCCCTTTGCCACAGAATGAGAGACATACTTTTGTCATCCATCCCTTGATAACCTGTCCTCCTTCTCCAGCTCACTGCAGCAAGGCAAAACTGCTCCATCAAGGAGACAAAGTATGGAAGCTGGAATAATTAGCTTGTTATCACATAACAGAAGGAGCCACAATTACAACGTTTGTGACTTAGACCCAGCCATTATTATGTATCTTTAGTGATCCTGGAGCAGGAAGCTGCAGAGAGGATGGGAATAGGTTCTCTTTTCTCCTATCTTCCTGTTTCCTAAGCAGCAGCAGGAGAATAATGGGTTACACTTACCTGATGAGATACAGCAGAAAATGACAGTCCCTTGAGCTTGTTCAAGTTAGCAATATGATATTGGGATTAGCGTGCTCTGCACATCAGCCATTACCCATGCCAACCCACCACCACACATAGCAACTTTATCTCTGCTTTCAGAGTGCTCTGTCCTGCTCTTTAGAAATGGAGGGAAAGTCTGGCCAGGGGTGAGGCATAAAATGACACAGATGCTGTAAATCTGCTTACTGAGCTCTGGCTTCCTCAAAGCAACAAGCCCAAGGAAGGAAATGGAAAGCAGGTGGTTATCTCCAGGCATATCTGTGGAGGATGCCTGTGAGAGCTAATCCAAACACATTTAGGGTGTAAATGTAAAGCTGATTAGCAAAACCACAGTAAGCTCCTATGTGGATATGCTCCTTCAGAGTTAAAGTAGTCATAATTCAATTTAGTCATTTAGCTCATTTCCAAAAGTAAATTAAGGTGGAGTAAATTAAATTAAATCAAATCAGCTGACAGCACCCTCATTTTGAGAGGGATTGTTAACATGGACCAAACCTATTTCATACAGTAATGCAGATTATTCCCTCCTGCTGGGCCACCCATCAGGCACACTGGCTCCCTGGTTGGTCCTGAAGTATTGTTACACACCTTCTGTTCAGGGACTGCTTGAAAACAGGACCAAGCCAGAGGTGTATTTATCTGTTTGCATGTGCTTTAGTGTGTGTGCGTGCTGAAATCCAGGGTAAAATCCTTCCAGCTAGCACTCTGGTTCCCAAGTGTTTGACAAGGTAATTGTTGTGATGCTGTATTTTGGTGAACCCTCTGCTGGGAGCTGGCCAGGCCCTGCAAACCTCCCCAAACTGTAAATGGATCCTTTTCACTGAACCCACGCAAATGTGTCACCGTTTAGAACCTGAAAGGTTTTCCTTAACGACAGCTACAAGTATGAAGAGTTGCATAAAACACGCAGATGTGTGTGGGAGTGAGCTGACAGATCATAATTACCAATAGAGAAGGGGGAAAAAAGCACCAGAAATTAATTTTTGAGGCAAAACATCTAATTTTCCATTAAGCCATAGTAGCGCTCCCATTACTGATGCAATTTACAGCCCCCAAATCAGATTGAAGTTGATTCCTCAGCAGTTTTTTTTTTTTTTGGGGGGGTTAATTTCCTTTTAAAGAGCACTGGCCAATATGGGAGGATAATGCGAATGGATGTTTAGATACTCATGTGAGCTTTGCACTGATTGAACACACAGGGATCTCTGGCTGCGAGGTGGTGTTTCTGTGCTGGCTAGTAAGATGTGCACCCATGCAGTCCTACCGGTAACATAAGAAGTTTAAATGCAGTCTGGTCCCATGGCTGTAGAGCACCCCGTGCACCAGGTCCTGGTGAAATCCCTGCAATAGGCTGAAATCCTCCCTCCAAGGAAGCCAAGATTTCATTTCCTCCTTTCTCTGCAAATTGTAAGTAGTTTTGCTGACCTTTCTCTGGAGCAGCACTAGAGGAAGGGGAATAAACCTTTACTTTGCTATATCTGCACAATTCAAAGGCACTGACAGTAGCATTTATGATAGTGGCACTGGTTTAGTGCCTTGGGACTTTCTGGGAGTCCCTTCACGCCCTCGAGGCCATAGTAGGATTAGCTGCTGCTGTTAGAAGTAGCCTGGAGAGGTGAAGGGCCTGTGTGTACGCTCTGTGGGCACAGGGAATGGCCAGAGCCACAAATGTCTTCAGGATTGCTCTGGGGAACTTCTCCTTGAAGACCCAAGTGAGTTTTGTTTTGTAATAGCAGAACGCCAAACATTACTGAAAATGGAGACACTGAATGTGCTGTTAGTGGCAGTGGCAGCCTCTCAGTGCGGCTGAAATGAGCAGCTGAATTCTGAGCAGCCTCCTTGCCCAATGGTTGGAAAATGTGTAGTTTATTTGGTGCACACAGGCTTTGCATTCAAACCAGTTTGCTAACTGGGCTTTATTTTGCTATAGTAAATCAGGCTTATACCCTTGTGCCCAAGGAATGACTGGCTCAAAGATGGCCAGCAGCATCTCCTTCCATGTGAGAGAACTCGTGAGAAAAAAGGTGCCTGATTTTCCTTTCTCTCACTTTCACAGTGTTGCAATGCTACTGTGCCCTCAAAGCTGTGGAGTATTCCAGATCTCTGAGTTCAGATTTGTTCTAGTACATTTTTTATGTTTACGGGGCTCTGCTCCCCTCTTCACCACTGAAAATGGTGATGGTGGTGGGGAATGATAAGGCAGTGATTTAAGTCTGGGAGAGGTGAGCTGGGATGGCAGTAACAGAGCCCCGAGAGAATGATAGGGAGTAGCCATCTATGTAAAGCTTCACTCCCAGCTCACTTCATTCCCAGCTCTCGTGTCAGTCATGGCCAGGTCAAAGAAAGCATTACCAGAAGCAGGTGAAACCTCAGAAATCCTGAAGGCACAGCTTGAAAGTGTAGAAAGGAGTTTTCCTGAAACAAAGGAAGAAGCAGACTGGGATGAACATCTCAGACACAGCACGTGGCAGAAAGCAGCAAATGCCTGAGCCTGTAAGACCACACAGCTCTTTAGTGTCAGTATGGTTCTCAGAACTCTAAAGGCTGAGTTGTCCTGGTAGAAGTGCCTGTGATCAGACTGTGCTCATACATAGGAAGACATTCCCCAGCTCTACCCAGTGTGATGCCAATGAAGGAGCCCATCACCTCTGAGGATGACGGAACAGTCTTGTGGGCCTATCCAGCCTGTTGGATATGCAGCTCTGAGCTCATACATCATCATTAAGGCTGCAAAGTCAAGAAGCAAAAGGAGGAATTGCCAGAACAAAGGCTGTCAGTGCAATTTTAATTCAGCCTGCTGGCGGATATGCCTTCTGATGTGGTCTTTAATTACCTCATCACAGTCTACTTTTTTCTTCAACAAGACTGCTGCTTCATTTAGGGCACAGCAGACAGACAGCGATTAATGAAAGGCCGGTCAATATTTTGTTCTGTCCTTTTTTGTTCAGTGTGTGGCCCTAGGCATTATTTGCTGCATGCCATCAAATCCCTGCTCTTAGACAGAATTATTCATCTTCTCATGGACTTCTCTCTCATGTGAATCAGTGCAGCAACTGTGAGCTTCCCGCACAGGAGGAAATGTCTTTTCCAGTACTCCTGTGAGCAGGAATTGCAGATGCTCCACTAGTGAGGCCCAGGTGTGATTTTTGAGGGTATCCACATCGCGTCTATTCAAAGCCTCTAACCTCAGCTGTAAGCACTCAGCACTTCCACAATTAGAACTCCAGCATGTCCAGAAAATGGAAACATGGAACTGGTGGCTGTTGGAGAAAAAAAACATCCATGGTTTAAAGAGGCAACAGCTCCTCTGCTGATGCTGTGCTGGAGCAGGGCTCTGTAAGCGAGGCAAAGTGAAAGAACAGAGCAATGCTGATATGGGCAAAGGGTGAACTTCAGGCAGTGCAGGGTGACTGGCATATGTGAATTTTGCAGCAACAGTTCTGTTTTCCTACCATAGCCATTCCCTGTGACAGCTGTTCTCTGCTTTCTCTTAATCTCTTACAAACTCCTCACCTTTTACCACTGTTTTTAGAAGAGAGTATCTCTCACTTTCAACCTAAGTAATCTTAACCTTTACTCTGGCACAAGCAGAAAGAGGTGAGTGCAGGACAGAGACTGTAAGAGGAAATGCTCCCTGTGCCTTGTGCAGCATCAAAGGGGGCCCCGCTCAAATGCTTTCCAGTGAGTGCAGTGGAAGCAGAATTTGCTGGTCACCGAGCAGCTTATAAAAGGACAGTAACAAGAGGAGAGGAAGGGCATGAGCCTCCATTGCCACCCAACAACCCCTTTCTGCACTGCACTCTCATGCTCTGTGCCCACTTAACCCAACCTTAGAGAGACAGATTTGTATCCAGCATGGACTTTCCTGAGCATGTCTGAAACACAAGTGGTAGTGCTCTCCTCTCCAGCAGCACAGAGGTCTTTTTTCCTGTCAGAAATTCATAAGCCTATTGGCTTGTCACTCCAGAAAATGTCCATCATTTTCAGCAAGGCTTTTAATTCATTAGCTCCCCTAGGAAACCATTCTAACCTCCCTGCCCTCTCCAGCTGAGTCATCGATGCTTTCCTATCTTGCTGCAGACACATCACCTTCAGGAAAATAGTTTCTTAGCATGCTGATAACAACAGACATTCTCTTTCTGAACTGGGTGTTTGTTTGGGATCGTAGAGTCTTCCCATGGTAAGGACTGCAGGATACATTGGGGTTACTGTTTGACCCAAGTCCTGACCTTCCCTTGCAGGCTGTGGGAAACCCTGCATGGCCACTGGGCTGGGCTCCTGGGGGAGTGGGGGAAAGGGGCTGAAGGGTTCTTGGAGGGACTGGATGAGCTACATGGGAGAATAGCTGTGTTTGACAGGGAGGAAGTAAAGAAAGAACTGTCTAAGAGGTTAAGGCAGTGCTCAAAAAAAGCCCTTCAAAGCATTTAATTTTCATCTTTGGCCTCTCTACAGTCAGTGTACAGTTCAAAGGTCTTTTCAGGGATCTGAGCTACTTGGGGATTTGAGGGTTGCCCAAAGATTCCTTTGGTTACAGAGAGAGCAGAAGCTTCTAAGCTTTATGTCTATGGTCTGCAATTGTGAACATATCCTCTTGCTGGTGAGGCATCAGGATTGCTCAGAGCAGAGATAGGTGCTCACCCTGACCCTTCGGAGATCACTACAATGATGGCTTCAACATTAATTTCTAGCAACCAATCACTCAGGGACAAACCACAACACCCATGATGTCCCCACACTGCCTGGCTTATCAAACACTTGAGTGCTCCAGCCCCAACTTCGCTTTCATGGTGGCTTGTTGGGAAGCCAGTGGAGCCTGACTCCTGGGAGGGTGGTGAACACAGTTCCACAGCAAGAAACTGAAGACCCATCTACATGGGACACTTGTACCAGGGACTTCTATAGACAAGGGCAGGTGGAATTTAACCAGCCAACCACTTGGATTCACTTACAGGAACACAAGCACCTTATGCAAATGAAGCTATTTCTCCTTACCTCATGAAATAAGTGTATGGGATAGAAGAGGGTACTCCAGCCCCAGCCTCAAATTTGGTTCTGTAACCAGAGATGCATCAGTTCTTGCTTCGTGCTCTAGATGATCTGAATTCATTTCCGCTGACCTGCCCGCATTGCCTATGCTCTAGGGTGGCTGTTGACAAGACAGCCTGACTGCATAGCCTAAGCTCTAAAAAGCTCCCTTGAATTTGGGTGCCAGCCACATTTCTGACCCTGAGGACCATCTCTCCCTTTCTGTGCTTCGATTTCCTTCTCTGAAACATGGTGATACGCACACAGACATTTCCTTCTTTGAGATCATTCAGTCAGATGTGCTCTGGAAGCGCTGCAGGTTGTTGCTATTTCCAGGGCTATCTTTATAACACATTTTGGCTGCACTAATTCCTTCAAACGGAAATTGTTCTGCCTGTAGTAGGCTGGGACAAAGCAGCCAATTAGTTGTCCCTTACACGTTTATTAACTCTGCAGCTTTCTTTCAATGAGGATGTGGAATCTGGTAATGTTTTAATATATTTTCATAAACTGTGGGCACAACACGTCCTGTTTCAAGCTAACAACCATGCCATATAATTAGTCCTGATTACACAGATATCTAGCATCATTTTACATATTCCAATCCTTTCCTAGTGCCATTGCTCAGCCAAGGCATATTTAAAGCCACAGCCATCTCCCTTCTGTTTCCCAGCAGTTTGCAAGATTTTTCTTTGGGCAGGTTTGCAGTTAACATGAGAGCTTCAAAGAACAATTTCATTTCATTGATGTACATTTTATGTGTATATATGTGTGCACATATATATATATAGATAGAGATACACATACACACACAGACTCTGATAAAATGTCAGGTGACAAAGCCCAGGGTACAAATAGAAGGCATTTGCCCACTCATAGGGAAAAGCTAGTATTTGAAAGCTATCAGGAAATTAACAATGTGAATCTTTAAAAATCTGTTCCTTAAACGTCTGTTAGCTTTGGGCTGAATATTCACCATATTTAGGATTTCACTGCAAAGTAGAACTCCACAAACAAAAGATCCCTCACCCCATTAGGCTCTGGTGGGAGAACGAGAAAAATCTGCTCTGTGCAACCCGATTATAGATGTGTATCTTTTCCTGCTGGCGTGGCTGTCTCTATAGAGATGGACATGGATATTTGATGAGATTAAAATGCTTCAGTTACCAGTGTCAGGGGTTCTTTAATTTAAAATGAAGAAAGCAAACAAACATTCCTTTTGATGAGGTAACCGAATGATGCTTCGGAAAAGCACTTTTGCTGTCAGGTGGTAATTAGGTTCAGTAATAGTTGTGGGTTTTTAGCCTTGGAGGCTGTGGCCCCTGGGAGTCTGTGAGAAATGATACATTAAATTTCCGGAGGAGAGGAAGATGCTGGATGCTTTTTCTTTACTAACCCTGCAGGTCTGTGCAGATAAGAACATTCAGAACTGCAGCGCTGACAATCCTCCTTGAGCCAGCCTAAACTGTTTTGTCAAGATCACGGACAGGGAGAGGCAGATGGACTCAAAGCAGGGCATTTAAACACAATCAGGCTGGCTCTGACCACATGTGTATGGGGCTGCCGGAATGGCTGCACTGATAGGATATTTTAAAGGCTGCAGAAGGAACTCCAGCAGTTGCTCTATGGTCTGGGCTGATATTTGTGACATCCATCTTAGGCATCACTAGGAAATCTTCAGTAGGATAGAGTTCCTTTGCCAAAAAGCAACTGTTCCCACAGGTACTTTTTTAAGCTGGGAGTAGGGGGAAAGTGGAGAGAAGAAGGGAGTGAATTTCAAGGCTCAGCTGCCTCACTTGCCAATGTGAAATTGCCTTTTCCATTGCAAAATATAAACTATTTTTAGTCGCGCTATTAAGAGCTGAAACCAAAATGAAACATTCCAATTAGCCCAAGGGCATTTAATTGGAAATGTTGAGTTTGGAGGTGTTATTGCTATCTTCTCAGAACAGAGGTGAAGTCTGGATATGGTGTTTCCCATGAAACAGGAGATCTGACTCCTGTTCTGCTCCTCTCCTCACGTTATTACCCAGCTTTGCCTGTTCAAGGAATGATGGCTCTCAACATGGTTCAGTGGTGTCTCCCCTGCTCCTCACATAAGCTAAGAGATACTGAAAGGACATCAGTTGGCCAACATCAGACATGCAGCCAGCAGCACTGCAGGGATTCAAACTTGGTCATTTCGAACCCTCTGTTAACACGTTTGTACATTGCTCACCAATGCCTTACTTCACATCCAAAAAGACTTCCCTTTGTCCAAACATCCACTGAGCTGGTTTTAAAGCTGAAGTAAGGGCTTACAGTGAGAGGGGATCCCTGGGTAAAGGGCCCCAGTTGGACTGCCAGGAGGAACCTGCCTTTTGGCTGCCAACACTATGGCAGATCCAAGGGAAGATGAAGAACCTTGCCTTTAGCACAGTAATTTCCTGAAGCAGTGAAAGAGTTTTCACTCTCAGAATTAAAACTTTTTAAAATAAAGTGGGTCTGATTTTCCTCTCACTCTCAGGAAATAAATGAAGGGTAGGTCCATTAAAGACACTGGTGTGAGATTGGTGCACAGCAGACAGAACTCAGGGAAGATACCTATATCCCCAAAATCCTCTGAGTATTTCTTTCAGACATAACCCAGGTGTCTTTCCTGATCGTAAATGCTTTATTTCCAAATGGAATTTCAATAAAACAAGCACAGTTAGACTAGCACGCTTGTTATGAAGCCATAATGCAGTAGCACTGAAGTTTTGTCATGAAAGGTATTAAAAAAGCAGCCCTGCTAAAGCAAGAGAAATTGCTTTCTGACCTACCGAGTTTTAGGAGTCGGTGCTAGTGGTCTTTCCACCAAGGAGTTCAGCCTGTAGTAATCCAAGAACGTCCTGGCCACATTTCTTCCAAGCTTCATATCTGTGAGTTTTTAATTAAGGAGCATTTTTTGAAATAATTAGTAATAATAATAAAGCAGAGTCTAAAGGTAAATTACTGCTATTTGATGCATGAGCAAGTTTTACATTAACCATCCCACAGTGCTTAGAGCTTCAGGAAAAAATGACTTACAGAAGCAGATAAAGTGGGGGTCATTGTCTTTACTTCTTGTTTTCATAGGCAGATGCTGCATAAAATTACAGGCAGGAGGAAGTAATCTCCCTTTTCCCCCATGCAGATCCCTGTGGTTGTCATGAAGTAATACTTTAGATAAAAGGAGTCCTCCAGATTCCATGTTCAGGGAAAATAATTACCTAAATGATTGGATACAGGCAGTATATCTGTGTTTGCACCGAGGAAACAAGGTCAGCATTGTCATGGTATGAACCAGCTGTGGACCAGTGTGCAAACTCAAGGTTAGGATGGAAGCCAAAGCCATCCAAACCTTTATCACTGATCCCCATGCAGTCTGTCCTAGGAGAACAGACAGTTCTTTGTCTGTGCTGTATTCAGGACCTGAAATGGTCATTTTAGCACTGAAATGAAAATACAGTAGACTACCTTCAGGTTGTCAACAGTAACTCCACGGGCTCTTCACTAGGCACAATTCCTCCTTCAGTTAATCCTAAACCCAACACTAGGCAGGTGCTGTGTATCAGAGTTGCTGCAGAGACTTTGCAGGCACAGGAACCAGACCTTCTTGATGACTCAGCTTCCTAAAAAGAAACTGAATCACCTGGGAATGCATTGAAAAAGAATCCTAGGCAACATATGCATGGGGTGAAACACCTGCTGATGTGAAATGTTGCACCAGGTCTGTCTGTTACAGAGCATCACCTGCTTATCATCTACAGGGTGGTATCCAAAGAGAGAGAAATGCAATGTCATTATCCACAGCTCTATTATGGGGGCTGCCTCCTTTATTTGCCTATTTTGAACTGATGCCTATCTGTGCTACAGTAACCACATTTTAGGACACTGCCCCAAATGATCACTGTAACAGCCATTTCAGGAATGCTGATGCAGTATGTGGGGTGGGTACATAGCCTAGGGAATCTAAATAAACCTCGGGATCTAAAAGCCTAGCAGTCCAGGAAAATAACCCATTGCTGGGTTGTTTTTTGTGCATGTTCTGCTTTATCAATACTTACCTGCTGATGTTTCCATTAGAGGAAAATTCCAGAAGTGCAGCATCCCAAGGGCTTCCCGCAGCTCCTGTGAAGACACTAGCTTCTAAATGAAGCTCTTATTACCCGCCCACTTACATTAGGCACATCAAAACAAGTGAGCATGAGACATCAGGTTCAGGCATCACTCCGAGATCTCTTTCTCATTTACTTATTTATTTAAAGGGGAGGCTGAACTGATGTGACTCAGTCTTTAGCTCTAGTATGGCAAAGAGCCAGCCGCTGGCATTGCAGTCAAGTCCACTTCTAGTGGCTGGAGATGACACTGCTTTTCTATCCAGTGATCTGGTCCCACTTTTCAGGTTCCCACTGCTGTACCTGAGGACGGTTACACGCATCTATCCCTTCTGTTTCAGGGTCTATCCTGATATGCTGTCATTGCGATCCTAATACCATATGTGCTGCAGGCATCTATATTCTTCTGCGCAAGAGTACAGCAGAGCCTGAACAGCTGGCGTTCACGGCTGTTGTCTGCATGGACAGGGATAGCTGGTAGTGTGAAACAGCACCGGCTGTTTCAGAGCTGTGGCAGTACCCGGTAAGCTCCCCTGCAGCCTGCCAGCACTGATGGACCAGACTAACCGTACGTGCATGGAAGTCGAGGCAGTTGGAGGCAGCTGCAAGTTTATCTGTTCAAGGGAGGGCAGCATTGCATTGGCAGTGTTTTGTGATTGTGACTGGAATCTGGGGGTGGCTGGGGTTAGCTTGGTATCTGCAGGTGTGAACTCAAAGCAGCAGATGAGGTTAACAGTTCAAAGTAGTCTGAGAAAGTGAGAGAGGAGAGGGCTGCCAAACACTGAAGGGATTGAGGAGACTAACATGGCTTGATCTTGTGGTTTCTTTCATTTACTTGGCACTTTAAAGACATAAAGTGGTAATTGGACTCAGTAACGTCTCTAGGACATTTTGTCACTGCCAATCTCAGAAGGCTCCTCTGCCAGAAGTGGCCCTGCTGCCCTTTTCTTTGTCTCTACCTTGCTCCCTGTGTTTGCAGAGTGGGAAATACCTAACCTGCTGTCCTGGGGGAGGAAGCCTTTTGATAAGAGTGGGTGCAGACAAGGAAATGGCTACCTGAGCTCCTACATGGTGCCTTACAACTCTGCCTTAACCCTGATCTATAGGAATACAGTTCTACTTTGCAGCCCACACAGACATTCTGTTTGCTAAGATTACAGGAAAGGTAAAAGCATTTTGCAGAGCATAGCCACACAGGTAGATGATGGGCACTGGGAAGACACTGGAAATGCAAACCTGTGCCACATGCAGTCACTGAAAAGTCACAGAGTGGGAACAACTTGCAGTCAGCATTGATAGAAGGAGACTCAAACCAGCATGGGATAAAAAATGTGCATGTTCTACTACTGGTCTCTTGAGTCATCCTACTCCCTCTGCTTTGCCTGCTGGCTCTACAAAGGATGAGCAGTTTCTGTCACGGAAATCAGGTAATTGATATATAAAGCAGCAGTAACAGTCTCTCCATGCGACTGCCTCGCCTGGGTGAGGCATGGCCTGACTCACTCAGGAAGTGCAGATGGCATACCTATGCAGAACAAGTGGAAAGAAACAAATCAGAGCAATGACATTTGCATTTAATTCAGGTGCACGGAACACCCAGACCCTACTTTGGCCTACAGGATATCATAAACACATAAATAACTGAAACTACAACCAGAACCCACGTTCAGTGGGTGGACTGGTTGGTTGGTTTTAAGCTTCGTTCCTTTCTGCCATCACACACACTGTGCGTTTGCCCACAGGAACTCCCTTCCTTGCTTAAGCTGTGCTTGATAGAAGGCCATTTAATTTCCCAGGTATTCCCATCATGGGAGTTCAGCTCATATGAGACAGTAGAAATCAATTTGGGAGAGTCATGGAGGAAACGTCTGGATCTTCACCTTCACTACTGTCTGCATCTCCGTTTCCTCTCCCTTTCCGGAGATCCCAAGATTCCTCCTGCAAAGGCTGTTCTCACAGCACTCTGAATAGCATCAGTGGTTTTGGGGAGATTTCAGGACAGTCTATGCACAACTCTGCCAAATTTCACAGATGTTGAGAATCTCAAGAATCATGCTGGGCTCTCTGCAAAATCCCCATATTTGTGATCCCTACCATGCCTCACAACCCAAAGCTTCCAGCTCTGCTAAGAAAAGAGGACAAAGGCTTAGGGAATCTCAGAAGCCGTTACTAGTTTTCAACTAGGATTCATCAATCCTATTGTGAACAGTCTGCTTAAGATGGAGCTTCTAGAAGCACAGGCACAGCCTTGTTCTGTCTGTGCATGAAGGCAATAAAAATCTCAATTTGGAAACCAGTTAGCAGTATGAGCCATTAGGGGAGGTACTAAATGTTGCTGCTTTAATAGCTCACTGATCATTTAATAATGTCTCTGCTGCAGAGCATGATGGCACCATTCCCTCTCTTTTGTTTTGCTTTTTGAAATTAAGGGTCATTCCACTTTCAAGTGAGTGGATTATCTCTTTTTCTCCCCTTTTGCCAGACACTGCAAACTGCTTTACATAATTAGAAAAAGGATAGCTCCTTCAAATTCACCATCTTGTTTTCATAGGGTCCAGTGTGATTGCTTTAGAACAGGAATAGAAACCATGGTGGTGGTAAGGATTTGACAAGGGCAAAACAGTTAGCAGCCCCCACTCATCTTTGATAAGTCCTGTGGGGTGTCTGCCAAGCAGATTTGATCTCTGGTTTTATGTCTCATCTAGAGGACAGCACCTCCATCAATGTGAAACACTGTACTGGGTTATTAGCTTATGGAATTTGTCCAAGTTTAGTCCTACACAGGATTTGAAATCATGACCATTCAATCCAGAGGCACCACTCACAAGACCCATGTACGTCTTTTCTTTCAGACAAACAGCTTTAAGTTAGCTCAAAGAGAGAGAGAAAGGGAAATAAATAATTAGGAAAGGGAGAAAGAAGAGAGGGAGAATGAGACACATAAAGATGAATCTTTTTAATAGCTCAAATTAAAAACCAGAAAAAGCTCTTTGTTCAAGAAAACTGAATTCTATAGCAAATCTCAGACCACCACAACAATTCTGTTATTTATGAAAAGAGGGTTATTTCATGTGGGAGGGTCCCTGATTGCTGTGGTCAGCTAGCATACTGTCAGCTTCATACATTCTCAAGAGAAATATGGATGAGGTTTTCTCATCAGTTTATAACAGCTCCCATCAATGGATGAAACCCCTTCCTGACTTGAACAAGAGCTCTAATGGAAAATGGCATTATATGGCTTTAAACCACTGTGTTAGAACAAGCCAAGCCTGATCAGAACTAGTCCCCTGTTTTAGCAGAGCTGTTTTCACCAGTTACTAGTTCCATTTTGGAGGGTTAGAACTATTCTCTAGTAAATAAGAGATGGTGCCCATATCACCTCCAATTGGGAGAGCAAAGTGTAATAGGGGCAATAGAGAGACTTGGTGGCGGGGGGAGGTGAGGGGTGAGAGGGGCTATTCGATGGCTTTTCGCTACCATTTATCAAGGTTCAAGCCTGCATGCTAATGATGCGTCCTTCCCTGCGTCTGTCATCTGTGGAAACAAGACTCATGATGTCCTGTGTGTCTGGTTACCTATTTCAAAGGAGGAAGCTTCTAAATGAGAGAGGTGTGGGAATGGGACTTACCCTGTACTCTCTAATGACTTCCAAGAGAGCAGCATTTGGCCAGGCAAGCACTAAAGCTTCAGGCTGTTGGTTTTGTGGGGCTTTGAGGAACATGTGGGCATGCTTTCTGGGAAGAGTCTGCTACTTCCAATGACAGCAGGGAGTAGCTCCAGTGTAAGAAACAGGCTTGATGTGGGAATTACTGGTGTCACCCTATCATGGTGCTCAGCAGGTCAAGCTAGAGAATTGCAACCAGACAGCCCAGCCTTAAAATCTAGAAATGCCCCAAATAATAAGCAGCCTGGAAATAGCAAATGGACTTTCCCAAAGAAGAGTATTTCTGTTCCCAACAGCCTCAGTTTCCAATCTCTGTATCTGGGACAGATACTTTTGGAAATGGAATGTAACAGCAATGATGAGTCTTCATTTTTATTCCTCTGCTGTGTTATCAGGGGAGGAACTGAGTGGAAAGATCCCTGACTGACTATTTCAGGCTTTCAGACCCTTTTCCTGAAATGGCTGATTGTAGTGGAAGAAATTATGAAGATGGAAGTTGTGCACTGTTCTCCCTGAGTAATCAGAGGCCTGTAATTTTCTCTCCTCCTCAGAAAGAGGAGGTTGGAGAACAGGTATCTTGGAGAGCGCTGTCTTATCTCTGTCAGAGGGACTGTGCTGCTAAGACCAGGCTGTATTTCCCATGAGTTCATTTCAGCATCACCTATCACTTCTGCCCTTCTGATGAACTAAACTGAAACGGGCAGATCCCAGCTAACATCTGGGCATGGGGAATGGAGGGATCTCAAGGCAGAGAGAGAAAAAGGCAAGAAGGAGGTGGTGCTGCACAGGAGCCAAGATTCCTGACCCTGCTGTGGTGCTACCACTCAAGGACAGCAGAGACTCAAGGGGAGCAGATGGCAGTGTGGTCTTGCACCCATGTACCCCAACCCTCCCTCTGCAACATCAGTGAAGAAACCACCCAAGTAAACAACACATTTTATTCCTGATGAAAACCTCCACACAATACTGAGCTGCAGAGCTGCTACCACACATGGCCACGAAAAGCACTTTGTTCAACACAGGATTCAAGACACACCAATAAGGGGAGGGAAAATCAGGCTGTTCAGAGCAAGCACAGAAACAGAGGAGTGAGATGTCAGACACTGCCAAAGAACACTGGAAACACAACAGGACCACTGCTCTTTTTTACCTTTGAATCCACATGCCAGTTACCAGCTCCATGAACACAGTTTTGCAGGGACATCTCTGACTGCTGCTCTATTATCCTGATGCTATCTTCACATTGCTCCGTGTAAATTACATTTTATCCGTCTTACAGTCCTTCTACTCCAGTGGGAGATGGAAATGGGCCCTCCTGTAAATGGTAATCTGACCTAAACTATAAAATGACCAAAGAAAATGGTTTATTTAATATCTTAGCAGCACTGACTCCTGATGAGATTATTTAAGGGACAGAGGTCAGAATCAAGCTCACAGCTGGAAAAGGGTGAATTTCAGCACCAGTATGTTTTAATTCATAAAAATGTTGCATCAGCTTTGCTCTATATGTTGGTATACTTTAAAAATTGTGTACTTAAAACCCAATTGTAGCAGTTTCTATCAAATTGTCCCCAAATTAATTTGGGCCTGCATTTACTGGTCTCACATTAATGCCTAACAGATTTTTATTTGGAATATCAGGAAAAACAGTAGGATGAGTCTCTTCTTGTGACTTTAACATTTCTCATCTTTCCTGTTGTTTAATTCTGGTCTCTTGCCAAATCTGGGCAGGAGCCCTTGTGTATTAGCTGACCTCAGCTCTTTACACAGTCAATGAAAATTACAGAGCTGATTCTTTCTGATGTACCAAAAAAGGGATGAGCAGAGAAGAAGAAAATCCAGCATTCTCAATCTTCTCCTATCACTGATGAATGCTGTTGAATGCACAAAAGAGAAACAACATGAAAACTTGTGTCTTAATAGTTTTTGTTTTCAGCTTGGTTGGCAATGTAAGAACAGTACAATGCTTTCCAATTCTAATCAACACACACACACACACCCCAAATACACTGGAAAACCATGAGATTAACTTTCTGGGGGATTCTCATAGTCCCTCATGTCTCAGCCCAGAAGCACGATAACACCCATTGTTCCATGTCTGACAGTTCCCATTAGACATTCCACTCACAGCCTTGTGCGTAACATTCACCTCCACCCAAAGAAAATTGGTTTCAAGATAAATGCCAGAAAGGGTGTTTCAACACTCCAAAGTGTGGATAAACCATTTCTCATCTCTAAATTGTTGGAAGCTCATGAGTTGTATAAATCATAACAAGGCATCAGTAATCTGTTGCATGCTGCATTTTCCCTCTTCAGCTGCAGCTTGCATTTTCAGACAGGGCATGGTCAATAGCTTTGACAAGAGCAATCCTAAGAAGAAGACACTAAGAAATACGAGGAACTAAGAGACAGAAGGTTTATGTTCCCTTGTTATGTAAGCCTACATATAACTGGCTTTAAAGATCTTGAATAGAAAAAAGATAAAGAGAATTGCAGAATGCTGACAGTGATTCCAAGACTCACAGTGATTTTGGAGGAGCTTCCTACCTTAGCTGGGATATCCCAGGCTCTTCTGTGTCCAAGTGGAAGTAGGTGTACTTGGGCATTTGTTCTCCAGTGTCAGAGTAGATGCAAAGGACCTCTTGGAATGTACCTTAAGTCACTCATCTGAAAAGAGCTCAGTCCAGGGGCTATTAGGTGGTTTCAGTCAAGGTGCCTCTGATTAAACAGTGGGTCTTGCTTAAAGACCCACCGTATTTCTTCTGGCTTCAGTAAGTCCCCTCAAGACAAGGCAACATCTGCACTTGTAGGGGGTAAAGTGCAGGGAAGAGACAACTTGTCCTCAGGCATTAGTTTAGTTCTTCTCTCAGACTATCTTGGGGGGAAAAAGGACCACGGCCTCAGAGGCTGCACCTTTAAAAACACTTGCAGTCTCCAAGTAATAGTCATGCTTCAGCGTGTTCAACATTTTGGCTGAGCTCAGTACAAAGTGCAGTGATTTAAAGCTGGGAGATCAGGCGGGATTCAGCAAATTCAGAATTATTTATTCCAGAAAGTCTGGCTGCAGATTATTTACTGCAAATGGGGCTGTTTGGGGGAGAGGAGGAAGGCAAGAAAAAGGGGAGAAAGATGGAACAAACTGATTGATTGAAATTTTTCAATTAAGCAGTTTTTTAAAAGGATTTAAGGCTCTATTGAAAAGTGGGAAATAATTCAAGAATGTGCAGCCCTGCTAAGTGCAGGTCATGGAGATGAGGATGGACGGGGTGAGAGAATAAGATTTTGTGGGGGAAGGGAGGGAAGAAAAAAAAAAAGGCACAAAAAAATACCATTATCTTTGTTTCTTCAGCTATGTTAATGTATTTCTCTCCCTGAGTTATCTCTAGTATCTGCAAGTATTGATTCAGATTAAGGTGCTGTGGTGCAGGCTTCAGGCAACAGAGCTCTGCTGGAAGTGGCATGTTTTCAGGGCTCCCAGAACACTGAAAAGATCTGGGAATTGTTTTTGCAATGGGAATTCCTGGCCGAGCCAGAGACAGGGCATCAGCCCTCCCTGCAAGGTCCAGGAGAGGATAGGGTGGCAGAGCACATCCAGCTCAAGGGATAAATCAGTCACAAAAGTGCCTTTGGGTGCTTTGACTGGGATTAAGTGGCACTAAATGATAAGAGGACAACCAGAGTTAAATGGAATAAAATGAGAAAGAAGGAACGTCAGCTCATGCTAAGACCTCATTTCTGTCTATATTGCTGACTCAAGGGTCAATGTCACACTTAAGCTCAGGCTATCTGATGTAGGGGGGTTTCCTCCCCACAGCAGGGACACAGGAATCACAGGTCGTTTGGGCTGGAAGGGACCTTCAAAGGTCATTTAATCCAACCTCCACACACATGAGCTGGGCCAAAAGCTATCTGCACATCAGTTTTACAGATCTCATCTGTAGGTGGTCACTCCAGAGTGGTGCTAGTGAATGGGAAGAGGAGAATTAGAGCTGTTGCTAGTAGGTAGAGAAACTAATGCTATTTTTGTCTTTGTAGGGAAGTAAAATATTACTATAATCTCCACTCCCATCCCTACCCCCCAATTAATTGCCTTTTTGCTATTACAATTCCCATTCCAAGATAAATTTAGCTTTTTCTAAACCCTTTGATTTTTTCTTGGTGTTTAAAATTCAAGCTGGAATGCAGTGATAAGGCACTACAAATATATATATTTAATCTAACACACACAAATATAGTTATATATAGTCCATGCCACAAATAACACTCCTCTGACTGCTGTCACAAAGCCCTTGCTAAAAAAGCTACTCACCCCAGCTGGCTTGTTTTCCTGCATCATGTCCCTTGGGGAAGGAGTGCTCACAGCAGTGGGTCTGTGTCTGGATTAAAGATGCTGGAAAAGTCTCCATCTCTCCCCTTCTCCACTCCCTGTCTCTTCTTCTTACTTCTCTGAGGGGGTGGGAATAAACCATTGACAAAGTTTAGCTCCACCAACTCCTGTCATTGAAACAACAGTTGACTTTGCTGAAGTGGCTGGAAGTACTCTGCTTACAGTCAGTGGAGGAGTGGCCCTTGATTTATAAAAGGGGTATCTCAAAGCAAGTGCTTGTGCGAGGGGGTTCAGCAGTAACTGGTGGGCTAGCTTTAGAGTTGCTGCTTTCCCTGATGAAAAGGGGTTTCATAACAACATGCTTGTGACCATAATCTAACCAGCAACCTCTGGAGCTTATGAGAGGCCTAAGCAGCAGCTTCGCATCTCTCCATTTTCTAGAGAGTCACTTATGGCTATAAAAACCACTTCCCCTTCAAACTCTCCTTAGAGTGGTGAGGCCTGTCTGCTGCACTGCTCCGTGCTCTGGCACAGTGCCTGTGCAACAAAATGAGAGGCTGAACGGAATAACAGTCCCAATAGATAAAGGTAACAGGTATAGGAGACTGGCTGATTGTGTTGTTTGGGGGGTTTGCTGGGTTTTGTTTTGTAAACCCAATTCTTTTATATGACTTTTTTCCTATTAAACCTTTATATTTTTGAGGTCAGATCCTATTTTGCTATTGGCACAGTCTCACTATCTGCTTATGTTGCCTATCTCTATCTCCATCCATGTTGCTAACAAGAAATAATTCCAGAAGCCCTATTTTCCTCTACTCACAAGTTCCAGTATCATTCTAGAGCATCCTTCCTGATCCATAGCTGAGGTGACACAGCATTACCAACCTTTGCATGACCTGGAGAGAGCTCTACCTTCTCAGATGTACTTCTGCACTGGTGTTTACACTGAATCATGAGGGAATATCCACCTGTAGGTGCCAAAGGATGCTTGCTGCATCTGTCATGCCTGGTGCAGAGGGCTGAGATTGATTGACTCTCTTCATTAGTCACTGAAAGCGGTGGTGAGCTCCCAGCTGTGTCCCAGGCTTTTGTGAGAAGCAGTGTTTGTCCATGGAGTCACAAAGTTGAGTTAAACCTTGTCACTCCTGAAGTTGCTTTAATTTCAGCTTAATTTTCTGGGGACTTTGAGGGCTTTGGAAAGGATGATCAGAGGTCTAGAAAGTCCAAGAAGGGAAAAATGAAGAGATCTTTTGACTTTGGACCACATGACAGTGAAGACAGAGACTGTACAGGTAAGTAAAGGCTGCTGTAGACAAACACCAGAAGATGACCATAACCATCTCACCACTCACTGCTATGATCTGCGATTGAAAATTCAGCCCATCCTTAAAGGCACTATGTGGTACCGTCTTCAGCAGGACTGAATCCCAAGTCCCCTGCCCCACATGCTCCTTACGTCTGAACTCAAACAATGTTCTTTAAAAGCCTCTCTGCCTTTTGCTGCTAATTAAAATATTGGTTGCACTCTGGCTTGCTTTTCCAAGAGGTCTGGACAGCATTGCATTCAATTTAGACAACCAACCAACCAAACAAACAGAATCCATTAGGAACTGCCACTGCTGACTGTCGCCCTTTCGCATGCATCACATTGAAAAGGTTAATGCTTCCCAAAAGGGGTGGAAGAGACGGGCGGAGGGGAAGGGCAGGAGGGATCTAATCCTGTGATGGCCAGATGTCAAAGATGCTCAATACTGTGCAGAATGGGCTCCCCCGTGAGTAAGGCAATTGCCAATCCCTTGGCAAAGCTTCCCTTGAGGGATTTATAATTTATTAGGGAAGGTGGAGTGCTGAATAAATTGTGCATAGAGATGAAGCAGTGACGGTCGCTAACTCAAATCCCTAGGAGCTTGGCATTTTCAATCTTTAGCTCCCATTTGCGTCCCCCTGGTCCCTACTAAGTGAGCAAGCCAAAGAGCTGAATATTGACAAAACATAATGAGCTCATTGAGATCTAAGCGTTGCAATTTGCAAGGTAGAATGGAGCAGAGGGGCTGGGAGGCAGACTGTAATTATTTATGATGTTGATAGTCACTTACATGTAGTTAAAAATATAAATACATCCCAATGCCCGATGGCATTAACTACCCTTCAATTAGCTCCATGCCCAGTAAGTAAGTGATACCCAAGTACATACAGGAGAAAGGCTAAAGGCCTCTGTCTCATCACTGTACTCACCAGGAACTACAAGATGTTGGTGTAGGTAGGTGAAAGAAGAGGACTTAAAGGAAATACCATCATGATAGCTCCCATCACTAGCTAATGTTGCTGATGGAGTTGTGGAGAAGGACAGCTCTGAGAATTGGTTCATTTCCACATAGTGGTTGATCACCCTCTGACATCTTCTTTCATAAACTTAATGAATCATGTGTCTCTGCACAGCTCACCTCAAGCTGTTTCTCCTCTGCCAAAGCCAGCTTGTTTAAAAATCCTTGAGTACCTCTGTGCTACAGATATTTCCCTGCTCCTAAAGATTTTGACCAAAGCAATCCTTCTGCAAAGTCATCCAGAGTGGATGATTTCAGAGATGGACAACCAAATCACTTCCCTTTTTTTGCACTATCCCATCTCTTTGTGGATATTGAATCAAAATGTCTCTTTTACAAAGACATCAGAAATGTCATGAAAGAGATGGTCCAAATACAGTCATGTTTTTCCAGCCTGAGGGAAGGGAGAGCAAGCAGTGGAAAGCAGCAACTCTGAGTGTAGGTAAGCTCACCGGGAAGACTACATACGTGAGAACTGATCTGAAGATAAAAACACACCTTCACCTGAACAGTAAGCAGAAGTGACCCTTATCATTTCCACAGTGCACTCCATTGGTGTAAAAGTAAAGCATAAATTAGATTCTAACAGAAAAAAAAAAACAGGTGAGTGAAACCACAAGGGAGGGAGAGGTTACTGTACATCAAAAAGAAAGACATTTTGGAATAGGTAAAACCCCAATCTGCCTGTACCATTGATTTCCTTCCAGGTGAAGGGAGCATTTAACTCACTGAGGTTAAACTTGGACCCTTCTCAGTGCAAATGCACAGAAAGGGCAGACATGGAGAACTGGTCAGCAGAGTTTAGTGAAGGAACTTGATGAAAACATGGAAAGAAGGAAAACTGGGGTGTGTGTGTGGGGGGGGGAGCAAAGCAGGGAACAGAAGCAGACTCCACTGCAGTTGAAAAAGCTCTGAGAAAATAGAGTGTTCAGTGAAAGAGAAAAAAGCAAAACCAGAGTAAATGGAAATTGTTCAAAGATAATTGAATGCATGTCCAAGTGTTTGTGTTTGCCAGGTATCAATACACTGCCTGCAAAAGCATGCCAGTGTAGGCAAAGGGAGGAAGTGCAGCAAGCAAACAAGGAGAAACAAGAAGCATATGCAAGCAGGGCTGCAGTGCTGTAGGGTGTAGGAAAAAGAGATGAGGGACGACAGGTTAGAGAATGAAGCTGTGAGGATGGAAATGAGGCAGAACTCTACCTTGAACTGCATTCAAATAGGGCCCTTGAGTGTGCTGGAAACCTGAAGGGAAGGCAGCTGGACCACACTGCAAGGGCCTGGCAGTAGTAGGGAGAGCTAATGTGTCTGGGACTGTGTGTTGGTTCAATAACCATTCAGTTTAGTGAGAAGGTACAGGAAATCAGTCCTTTCTCTGTGTATGACTTTGCACGGACTGAAACAGCTAACAGAGAGATATACCTGAGCTATTCCAGCAGACAAAGAGCAGAGAAAGCAGAAAAGACAGGAAATTTGTGGCCTGTGTAAAAAAGCCCACAGAGAGCAGAAATAAAAGATTCTTTCACAGGAAACACCAAACCAGGTCAGACCAAGCCTAACCTGCTCCAACAGCCTTTGTAACCAGCCAGCCTTCAAAGGAACAATGGAAGATATACGCCAAGTCAAGAGCCTGTTCTCCTGGTAAGGACAGTAAGGTGCATCTCAGCAAGGTGCCATCCATGGGCTGAGCAGATCAGTTAACTGCCCCACTCAGTATGGCCACAGGACAGGACAAACGTGGCTCAGCCATTTTCTGGACCATTTTCCCTTCTCTGTTGCCAGGGAATCCTACCAAGACCAGAAGGGAACACCACATAGGCACAACTTCACGTACCGAGCCAAGAATCAACATTTGCTGCAGCACATTCTTTTAAGTGGCTTTCCCAAATGTAATAATTAATGCAGAATTTATGAGGCATAAATAGGTGGTCACACCAACAAATAAAGCAATACCTGCCAACAGTAAAACCTTTCAAAGGCTGCCAGACTCCTCCATTTGTAGATTAAAATCAAAGTGCAAAAGGGGATGTGGTATTTTCAACCCCACTGTGGAAATACAGCAGCAGAAACAAGAAAAGGAACCATTTCATCACTTGGTTCATAAGAATGTGCCTCTCCTTGATCAATCTGATTCTTGCATGAGAGGAGACAGCTTAGACACATGTGGTGAGGAGACCAAGGAGGGTATAGCATAAAAAATACTTCCACAAAGATTTTCTAGAGGAAAACCCCTTTACTCCAGCTGCATCCGTGCTTGCTGTACATTGCCTTTCTCAGAGTTTGCAAGAAATACGTGTTCTGCTGGCTCACCTCTCACAAAGTGCTGCTTCACCCACGTTCAGCCAACACAGGCACAAGGAAACAAACCCACAGGAGAGGAGAGCCCACTTGAAGCAGATCGCCTGTCAAAACATAGCTGCCATGAAGAACGGCTTGCAATTGAACAGCCACCCAAGAACTGCTTGGCAAAGTAATTTTGAGCTGATGTAGCTGAGAAAATGTGAGTCTGTTTGCAGATCATTTGTCAGGCAGAAGAGTACGCCAGACTGATAGCATGCAGTCAGAGGAGCGCAGTGTGTCCTGATGCTGAAAGGGCACGAGAGCTGAGACCTGGCTGTTATTTAGGCCCTTCCAAGCACCTCAACATGCACTTTGTTTCTATTCCAGAAACACTTCTGTTAATTACAAGTTTTGGTTTTGTTTTTCATATTAAAACAATTACAGGCGCTTTTTGTTTTCCAAATAGGGTGTTTTCAGAAGAGAACATGTGTTAGTAACAGCTACTAGTTAAAATATGAAGAGAAAAATAAAAATGGAACCTTTCCAGTCTTGTAGCATGGAAACAACCTCAGCATTTCAATGCTTTTCATTGCTACGGTGTTTTTCTCTCTTATGCAACCAGATCAGCTCTAATCAGTTCTGACTAAAGCATCTGCTTTAGCAACACCTGATCTAGAAGCCAGGGAAACCGACTGAGAGACTCCTACTTATTTCACTGTACTTTGGAGAAGTTTCATGTTGGATTAACCAGTAAATCCAGTCAAAGACCTACAGGACACCTTAGAGAAGGATGAAAATAATTCAGGTTCCCCAAAAAGGAGTAAAGAAATTCTGGAAGCAAAATCTGAGGGTGGGATCAACACCCTTTCACTTGCTTGTGATTTGCAGTAACCTGATATACATTACATCAGTTTATGACAGAAGGAGCCAACTCAGCCAAGTCCAAAGTGGCTCCACAGCCCTGCTATTCCTGTCCTGAGAGCCTGATTCATTTATTGCACTGTTTTTCATGCGTGCTAAAATCCCCTTTATTCTCCTCTGTGCTGCTGTTGCCTTTGATTGTACAGAAGGGATTTCTAAATGCTTATTTACTACCATCCTCTTATAATTCCTGTATCTTGGAGGAAAGACAGATCAGTTCATTTTGAAGCAGGATGTTCATCTTTTCAACAGCTAGCATAGACTGAAGCATCAATAAATTAAGGGTTCTAGGGATTAATTGATTGGAACAAGGCTGGTTAACTTCATGACTAAATGGGAGCTAATATGCTAGCAGGCAGACTGGAGCTGGATCACATTTGTACTTGGTGAGTTTGGGCTGTGAAAATGAAAAATTGATGGTGATAATAATAAGACAAAGAGGGAAGCCGAACGGAAAGGGAAAAACATGAAGCTTTTCTCCCTAAAGAGAACGCACACAGGCTCTGTTAGATCGGAAATGATATCTCCCTCGACCTCTTTTCTTTGTGAAAATCACTACTTCTGAAACAGAAATTCTACTAAAGGAAGGATCCTATTATCAGCAGCAGTCACATTTCACAGCAATGTGATTAACTGTCGGTCACATGGTCCCCTCGCTCGCCACTTGTAGACAGCTCAATAATTCTAACGAGGAAAGAAGAGCGTCTTCCTTCCTTCTTTTCCCTCCCCTTTCCCTTCTTCCTTTCTTTCTTCCCCTCCCCTCTCCCCCTTCAGACTTCTCTTACAGGCAGGCAGTTGAGGCTGACCCTTAAGGAAAACCCCACTGGGACCTGGATATCACTTATCAAGTCTAAATATGCTGAACTGTTCCAGGCTGATGTGAAGCACAGCAGCCGCATCTCAGAACTCTCCCCCTTTTCAGAACAGAACCAGTCACCTTGGCCAGGAAATGTAGTACCTCCATCACAGTCACACTTCAATCACCAGCTTCTCCCTTGTCTCAGCTCCTGTCCTTGGTCTGGAGTATTTACAGCCCATCTGTCTGTCTCAAACACACTTCTCACTCAAGAGGGAAATTAATCTCTCCTTCTCTCCCTTCTCTCTGCTTTCTCTCTCCTTCTCCCTCCCCCTTTCCCCCAGCACTTCCAATTTGCCATGAACAGCTTCCCTTTTCTCATCTGAAATTCTCGATGACTTTGAAAATTGACTGCACCCACACACCTGGGCATGGTGAGAGATAATTGATTGCATTTTTATTTTGTCTCTTCCCTAAACTGTTTTCCTTGCTAATGGCCAGTTCTCTGCCATTATTTTTTCTTTTTAACTGACACTGTATGTGAGGGACGGAGGGAAAGGAAGAAATAACCAGCTGCTGAATATCGTCTCCTCTGCTTCTCTAAGGAATTAAAAGCTCAGTGAGTGATGAGCATCTTGCCTGAAGATGGATCAGATCTCACAGGGTCCAGGTGATAGAATGCTTTGCAGGCAGACTCTCTGGGGCTTTGCAAAGAGGCATGTCCTGTGGCACTGTTAAAAGCAAAGGTCACACAGCCAATACATAAAGACACCTCCAGGTTTTCATGTTTCACCATCAAGATTTAACTTACTGCTTCTGCACTCTCTCTCCAGATTGAGCAGACTCCTTGTTCTACCTGCAGGGAAACTGAGGCATGGTGGAGAAGGGTGGTTTCCATGAAATCTCAGGAGATGGGAGGCACCACAACTGGCAAAGCACAGGACTGTGAGTTGAAACATGTTGCTTTTACACCCAGACTATCCAGCCTGTATCAAGTGAGAACAGAGACCCCAAAATTGACTTTGGGAACTAAAGACAAATGAAAGCTCTTAAAGACAGCCAGAATTCTGAGGTAAATGCTGTCTGTCATGCCTCTGACTCAGTTTCCCCATGATAATAATAATAGGCCAATTTGACTGCGAATCTGCCTCTCATATCAGGAGCAGCTCTCTTATGCCTTTCAGGCTGAAAGGATATTACTAGCACATTTGTTCCCAGCCAAGCCTGCGTCTCTTCCTATCATCTTCATGTGGAAGAGTAAAAAGATACATCAATATTGGTTAATCTGATGAATGACTAAAAGGAAATATTAAAAATCCCGTGAGGAAACCTGTGCTAACCAGAACTGCTCTAACACATGGAAACTGAAATGTAGAGGATGTAGTGGAGATAATGGAGACTGAAATTAGGATGCAAGGATACAGGGGTTTCATAGGAGGAACAACACAGAACTGGTGAAACAAAGTCACCAGTTGAAACCAGAAGGCATCTGCACTTGTGTCTAGCTCTGTGAGGCTTTGCTTCTTAATAGGTAAAAGTTGTTCTTGCTGTGTGATGACTCTTACTACAGGAAAGTGCTGAGGGGAAAGCACAAGTTTTTGGGGTGTTGGAGCAATCCCTGTGCAGCTGAACACCCAGCAAGGTCAGTCTGGAGACAGATGGCAACTCAGGAAAAGCCACTTTTCAAATGACACGCAGTCACTTGACCCTCAAATGCTGACAGACAGGTTCTGCATATCCAGATTGCTGGAGCAACTGAACGCACCCCTGGGCGAACTCACATTTACATTGTACAAAACCAGTAATAACGGGAAAAAACATCCATGGCTTAGGGGAAGTTATGAGCATCTTATAAAGCATTTCTCTTTGAGAAACTGTCTAGCTATGCAAGGAATAGAACTGGGGCTGCTGAGGAGAAGGGAGGAAAAGGACTGGATTAAACTCTGCAGTATGAACATGCCTCTGATTTCCACGCTATCGATGGCCAGCAAGATCCTGGCACTGAAATCAGCCTTCGGCTTAATCCTATACCTGTGAGCTCAAGATTGAGGGAACACTTGAGAGAATTTGCAGTCATACAAGATTTCTGCAGCCCGAGATGACAGAAATCCTGTGAAGCAACAACGTTTTGCCAGACTACTTCCCAAAGCCTAAAGATATTTTGATATTATAGAGTTTAAAATCTACCCTTTGGTTTTCTTTCAGATCTGTACAGCAAAACCAATCCAAAAGAAACTTCTTCTCATCCATTACTATAGCCTGTCCAATAAAATGTGAGTTTGCACTTATGTGGGCCAAGCCAATTTACCTCAAGTCTCATAAGGCCAAAACTACTCTAACGTTTTGCTAATCTGTAACAGACAGGAACATCTTTCACTTCTAATCTTCCTAGCACAGATCAGCTGATTACATAGATCGAATACTGGTGCCAGGGATGCGTGAGAGCAGGAACAGTGGGAAATACAATTTAGCCCCCACCTTCATTTAATTTTTATGATCAAAATGTTTCCAAACACAGTTATGTCCAAGGATATCCTGAGGTTATGTGAAGGTGTCAAGCAGAAACTGGACCCTTCTTTTCTCTTAGCCCACTGCAGAAAACAGAAAGGACAAGTTGGTGCTTCCAGCAAGGCAGGAGAGGTTCCTAAGGAGCGCTTCCTGAGGATTCATCTCTAAAGACTTTCAAGGCAAGGCTTAAGCAGCAATAGCATTTAGAGGAGGGCAGATGGTATTTTTTAGGGACAATGTAGCTTTGTTTGAGCTATTCATCCTCTTCATACAAAACTGTTTCCTTTTCCTTCCCTTTCAGTAAGTACATAGTTCATCTCCAGTTTTGTACTCCTAGGTGTTTATATAACCTTCACTGAAGGATCACAGATTTAAGCATAAATATGTTTTATTCTTTCCTTTCACCTCATGTATAGATTTCTCTAACTGCAAGGATGGTGAAGTGCTCCCCAGGGCAAGCTCCGCTCTCATCAGCTCGCAGTGACCTTAGGCCACAACCTCTGGCTTTGCCAAATGTATGCAGGACTGCAGTCCTATTCAGTTTTAACATTCCCTTTAAAAGTCAAACCTTGCTATTTATAGCCAAGCTTCAGACAAAAGCAACCATTTCTGGTGTGCTGACCTGCTGCAACCTGCCCAGGTTTCTTGGCTGTCCCCAGCACTACCAAAACCATTTCCAGTGCTGGTGACTGTCAGCAAGAGTTCCCTTTCACCACTTCTATAAAGCTCTATTCCCAGGAGTGCCCCATGGCCAACAACTGTCAGTTTCTCTATTTGGTAACTGAAGATTAGCCTCCTTTTTTCTGAGTGCTCCATTAATAGAACTCCCAAGCAAAAGGACAGAGTTCCAAACCCCAGCCCAGTGGGAAGCCTCCTTCTGTGTCCAGCAGGCCCTGAATTAGGCTTCTAACCAGGTAGTAATTACTTGAAAAGAAACAACTGTTCTACTCCTTGGAACTAGCAGAGGGCAGAGAATCATTCACAAGTGTTAACCCTGATGCTGCTCCACTAACAGCTCAGCTCCCTTCTTCCCTTACAGCAGTACTTTTGGGATCAGCCATCTCAAGCACTGGGTATGACCTTCTGCAGTCCTGTGGGAAAGGGAAATCAAAAACTGGAAACCCAGAAGATCTCCAATGGGCCATATGGACTCTCTCCTACAGGGTTTGAGTCTTTGCAGTAAGGCTGGAGGTGGTTTTGGTTTTCTTTTCACAAATACATTTAATACCATAGGGGAAATGCAATAAGCAAACCATTTAATTAGCAGGTACTGCAGAAAATGAGAAAAGAACAATGCTGCAGAGAATGACTGGATTTTTTCTTCATTTATTTCACACAGACGGAAGTGTTAGTGACAGCAAAAGGAGTAATTCCTGAAGGAATATTTTAAGAACGAAAAAGCCAAAACACTCAACCCCTTAATGCCATTTGTTCAGAGGCATCCTGCAAAATGACCAAGGCTCTACTTGGCCCAGACAGTATTTGATCTGTACTAGAACCATCCTCTTTGGGATGTCATATAAATGCAACTGATGTTTCCATTGAAGCACAGGAGATTTACACTCATCACACCCAGTCTCACTAATGAATGTCCGCATATGGCAGCAGGAAAAACAGACATTTGGAGAATCAGTATATACATTATGTACATAGATGGATTTTTTACATTTTTCTTTACTTGAGCCCAAATGAACAAACATTTCAATCTGTACAGATATTCCAAAGCTGCAGTTCCCCTAAGTAGTCTGACCTTGGTTGGAGCCATGATGGAGTCACTGCCATGACTCCACTGTAGCACAGACCTACCAGATGGTAACTGAGAACCACCAGCCTTAAGCCTGTGGCCCACCCAATGCTGCTCTGCAGTGTCCTGAACAGACAAAAACACAGCTTGGTTGACTTGTATGTGACCTGATATAGTTTAATGACAACAGAGCACTATGAAATCCAGAAAGATTGGCTGGTTCCTGTCCAAAAAAGGTTTACCATTCTCACGGTAGTCACACGCACTTTCAAAACAGTCTGATTTTCCATCCAGAGATGATTCAAGTAGGTTCTACTACCTGGTAAAGCCACAGAAGATGCAAAACCTACCTGGGGAAAGGAGTGAACAAGCAAGTACCCAGTATAGCTTAAAATTTGTACTGCGTCTTATGGAAGCATATTGTCTTATGGAGCAGGTAAGATCTCGGTGAGCTATTCTGCATGGAGCACTACAGCCATTGTGCCAGCAGTTAGGCTCTGAACATGCCAGAGCTAACAGATAAACAATATGTGATTACTGTGTTTGCAAATGCAGGCATGTTATCATAGAATCATAGAATAGTTAGGGTTGGAAAGGACCTTAAGATCATCCAGTTCCAACCCCCCTGCCATGGGCAGG
>JASSUY010028967.1:0-15586 GCA_032466535.1 Forpus xanthops
TAAAAATCCAAAACACAGTGCTACACCAGCTACTGCTTAAAGAAAAATGACTGCTGCTGCTGAACCCATGACAGTGTAGCATTATAAATTGAAAGTAGAAATTATCAAAGTTGCATATTTATTTTTAATTTAGAAGAGAGGGTATCTTTAGGATGTTCAGGAAGTGAGATGAGGCAGAGTGTGGGATCTGAGCAAATAAGTTCCATTAACTGCAGGGCATCAGGTATGTGCGTACAAAACATGTGGAGATCAACATTTAATGGCATAACTTCATGTTTTGATTAGAAGCCAAAAGATTTGAATGATATTGATTTGTGTGACTTGTGCAGTGATGGTGTTCAGGACTTGGCTTTTTAACCTGAGCTGCATGTACTTGTGTTAAGAAAGAGAGAGATGTTTTTGTCTAACAAAGAGGAGAGCAAACTTAGCTAAGCTGAGTTTCTCCACAATGGGAGGTGAGCTCTCTGAAACCAAGTGCACTTCTGGGAAAATTGTTTCTTTCTCCCTCCCGCCTTGTTCCAGGACTTGAACACTTGCAACTGTTCCCTTGCCATGCAAATGTCATTCACCACACAGTTGGATCTGCTTCTTTGCTTCTTGCATTTATCCTACGATCAGTCTAAACTTGTCTAGCGTTGCTTTGCATTCCTGGCAGATTTAAGGAACCATATATCTTCCTGGCTGCATGTGGGCTGCTTAGCTTGAACGAGCTGACCTGGGTTTGGAAAAGCATAGCAGCTTCATCACTCTTCCTTTTAAGAATTCCACCAAAACAGCCTTGTGTTCTTTTCTCCATGGTTAAAGAATTGTTTTGTAGGTGTATATTCATAAAGATTCAATGGCAGATAAAATCCAGAATATTTCAGAAGGAAAGAGCAACAGGAGTTCGCATGAGGTTTTGCAATTTCTTTCCACATGAATTATGTGAAACACTTAGTGTGTTTAGCCTATAGAGTGACCAAAGGGGTCAAGTCCATCTCTTGAACCTGTCCTGAAGGTAAAAAGTTTGGTAAAAGGGCATCTGCAGTAGTTAGAAGCCTCAAAATCAGATGATGATGTTTCTATTTGAGATTGGGCAGGCCACCAACCCTGCCTTTTCAGGATCTCATTGAACACTGCAGAGAGCTTTGCACATTATTTCTCTTCTGTAGTAAATTACTGTGTTGGCTAGAACCCAAGTTACAAGACTACAGATCCTTTGCTTGGTTTGCTCTTCTCATAATGCTTAGCTGGTGACTTCTTACCTGTGAAACGGACTTCACACTTCCTGCCCTCCAGACTTGTCACAAATTGGCCTGGGAACTAAGATGTCCATGAACCTATCAAGACTGTAGTTACGGTTATTTCCATAGATGAGATATGATTTTTACTGTGGTACTTTTGCATTACTTTCATGGTGATCTGAGATTCTCTTCCATCTGAAGAATGATAGGGTCAGAAAAAGGCTGGTAGGAAGACTGAGAGAAGTTTTCCTATTGAATTATTTAAATCCTCCAAGGACAAAAATCTCACCATGTCTGACAGCCTGTCTCAGTGCTGCCCTGCCTTCTTGGTAAGAAAGGTTTCCCTACTGTTCGGTCTGCACCCTCAAAGCTGCAATTTGTGGTCACTGCCCTTGCTATGTTCTTTAGCATTATGTGAGAGAGTTTGGTTCTTATGTCTTCACAAATCCCTTTCACATAGGTGTAGGCAGTTAGTAGAATTCCTGTTAGTCTTTCACCAGTTGGAACAAATTCTCTCTTTGTAGGGCATGTGCAAATTTTCCTGCACAGTACAGGATGGAAACGGCGGGAAGAGAATGAGCAGGAGAGCCAGAGGAGAGCCTTGTGCCTCAGAGCTGCCCTGGTGAGTAGCACTGCACCACCTGCAAGGGAGAGATGCAGGACACTTTGCTATGCACAGTTCACCAGTGGGTACCAGGTGTTGAGCCAGCTGAGAAGTTTCTTAACAGTGACGTTTTTGGATAATCTAATTATTAGATTAGTTCCATGTTTCATCAGGTTTTAGACACAGGAAAGTGACTCATTATATACACACCAGGAAGCTGAGAATTCTAAAAATGGCAGCTATTGATAAAATGGGAATAGTATCTGTCTAACCATTCCCTACAATTTCTACTTGCATGTGTTCACATGTGCACAGATTATTCTGGGAATAAAGATCTGTGAACCTTCAGGGCCCATGTTCTTGATGTGAAGAGAAGACTATGCAATATAAAATCTATCAGGATGCATGATAATTCATATTTTTATTTAACCTACAGTTTATCTTAGGAGTGAAGGAACTATGAACTTCAGTAGCACAAGATTAACAAGATCTTGCTCCCAGTTGTGTATAAGTTCATCTTTTAGAGATCTGTGTTTCTTTATATGAGTAATAGTATGCATTTGGATATTGTTTCCTGTGGCACAGGACCATATGCTAACATGAGCACACTAGAACAAAATGCCATGTGAGCTGTTGGGCTTCGTCTGTTTTTTATCTGAAGCTATAACTGCAGCAGAGAATATTTCCTTTTTAGTGAAGTTGACAGGTTTTAATTGCTCTTATTTTTCCCTATGTTGTTATGGTTGGCAGTAGCTATAATTCAGTATATTAAAGTGTCTACCTTAATCTAAGAGGATAAATGCAAGAAACAAAATTATTTGCTTAAACATAACACAAAGCAAGGGGAAGCAAAGAATACAGGTAAGATAGTATACTGGGATTGACCTGATATCAAGGGATGCATAAACTATATATGATCTATTATACTATATAAATATAAACAGTATAATAATATAAAATAAACTAATAAAAGCTGTATATTTTTCTGATATGTTCTAATGATAAATTTACAGAAATAGAATTACATTTAATGATGATATGACATGGAACTTTCTTCTAGTGTCTTCTAGTGTGCTCATGCTTAGCATATGGCCCTGTGCCACAAGGAACAGTATCCAAATGCATACTATTACTCTTTGACTCTTGCAACATTCAGTGTGAAAAAGGGCAATGGGATAAGTAGAGCTCATAAGACCAGCTGTTTTTTGTTGGAAAGCACTGGCAAGTCTTTTCCTTTGTGCTGTAATAGAGATGGGTGAGAGAAGTTAAGCTTTCATCTACTGAGAGCATAGTCTTAAACACATTCAGGAGTTTTGCTTCCTGTACCTCCATCATTTTTGACCCATCTGCCATTTTATTTAAAGAGCAAACAGTGGAGCTGTCTGCAGTGTAGTATGTGTGTAGTTTAAATTCACAGGAAGGGTGTTGAACTTCTTTAGGATCTCATATTCAACCTTTGGCTGATAACAGTAATCTCTCATTGAGGAGATAGATTGCTTAACAAACTCATTTCGGTATATTAATGTAGTCCTTAAATGCATACACAAGATCTCTAGCCGCTCAAAAGCAAGGCTTCTAAGAATAGGACTTTTAGATCAGTATTAAAGTAAGAATGCCTTATATAAAGTAACATGTACAAATTATGTTACATTTTTAATTGCTTGCAGTACACTTCCATGGTAACCTTTGTCCACCAACAGCTCTGTTCAAGAAGCTCTTTAATCATTTATCTGGTGCATCTACTGTATTCATATTTTTTTGCCCTCTTCATGCTGGAGGGGTGCAAGGAAAGAAGTGCACCAAGATCACATCACAAAGCAGAATTTCTCTGTACATGGAAAGACTGCATAACGCCTGGTCTGCTGTTGTGCCTGCCAAGTTCTGTCAGACCGACTGCATTGTGGAGCAGAACTTGGAAGAGATTAGACAACACAAGGGATCAGTAATAAAGGGAGACATGGAGTAGTTTCTCCTTTTTTCCCCCAGTAATTTCCACTTTCTGCCCTTGTAAACACAGGGAATGTTTTAGATATCTCACATTATCCATCTCCTTTTATTCCACTCAAGGAGATAAGGCTGGGCTGCATACACAGAAATGAAAGATACTGCTGGAAGATTAGGCTGTATTGACATTCAGTCTAGTCATTAATAGTGGAACAACTGTAAAAAAATAAAATATTTAGGTACTGTATGGTAAAATGTCTGATTTCAGCAATGCTATTAATGTACTACCAGTCATGCTACAGTCAGTACTATGACACTTCATTTAACCTTCAAAAGGCCTTTAAAAGGCAAAAGTTTTTCCCATTCCAAAGCTGAAGAGGTTGTATCACTTCCAAAGGTCTGTCTATTTTGTAATACTTATTTTGGAACTGTGAATATTGCTATTAATAGAATCATCTCACCCATTTCTGAGTCCAGTGAAGCAATGAACATCAGTAATGTTTGTGACAGTGAATCAGCTATGCAGTGCTGAAAGATGTTACTTTTTCCAGCTCTGAATCTGTTGCCTCTTCTAAAATGAATATTCAGCACTTGCAATGCAATATATGTTTCTGAAGTACGTTAACTATACTTGTTCATTTACTTTCATTCTGTACCATCTTTCTAATGTTTCAGTGGGCTAAAGACACTCATTCTTTTCAAGTGTCTTCATTCAAGATGTTTCCTGTACCCTGATTTTTGTTACCTGTTGTGAGAGTCTAAACTGAAATCAGACTCCGTGTTCTCAAAGATTGATCTGAGAAGCTGAGATGGAATTCCACCTATCTTTTGTCTCAGAGATGGGTGAGAGAAGTTAGGACTCCAGTACACATTAGAAGGGTATGAGGATCTGAACTGCAACTCCACCATCCATTGCCTGAGGGATGAGTGGGAAAGAGCTAAGACTCTTGAGTCCATTACCTTGAGGAGAGGCGCATTGCCAGGAAGCTATTGCTATGAGGATGACTCCAGAAGGACATCTCTGTGAGGACACTCTTCACCGATGACTACTATGGACTCTGAGGGACACCCTCCATGAGACATAGCCATGAGGACAACTCCTCAAGACACCCTCCATGGGGTACCTTCAAGAGGACTCCAGAAGGACGCTTCAATGAGGACACCCACCTCCAGCAGACTCTTGGGGACTCTCTGCTTCAATACCGACTGCAAACCCCGAACAGCTCCCACCACTGACAACAACGACAACAAATCCCCAGGGCACCACTAGATCCATGGTGGTGACTATCTCTGTCTCTCTGCACCCCAAGTCCTTGCTTCATTTTGTACCTTTTTTCCAATCTGTCCTATCTCTATCCCCTTTGTTCCAATAATTTCCCTTTTTTATAGTAACTGTCTTTTTGTAATTTGTAATTAACAAACTGACTGATTACAGTACTTGATCTCGTTTGCATCTTAATTTCACTCTTGGGATCATGAACTGAAACATGGTCCAGCACTGGATTTTTCCCAATTAGACCCTGACACCTATTTCTACCTTTCTTCTTTCTAACAGCTTTTACTAGGTAACAAAATCTGGATTCAAATGATTGTGTGTAGTCTTTCAGTTTCAAAAAGCCCAATAACCATAAAAAAGGGTGAGTGTTCTATTAGATGTGAAGTTTCTGTGAAGTCTGCTTTCTTGTAGAATTCAAGAGTAGATACTTTATTTTCTCTGATTGGGAAAAAGATCATCCCAAACGTGACAGATACTTTCCAAACAAGTGATGAAAGATTTTTCATCCATGAAGCCAGTCATCTTCAGTTTAGTGATAGCATGGCCATTTGTTGTGTTAATGTTCTACTCGTCAGGTGACTCACCTAAGTTAAGTTGGAAATTTGACATCTCTCATCTTTTATCAACATTGGTGATGCAGGATGCTATTAGAAAACAGCAGGTTTTACCTCTTTGGGAAGTACCCCAGCTTCCCCCTGGAAGAACACACTTTACAACAGAATTATGATACTTAAAATAAAATCTTACTAGTCCTAGACCAATTGCAGACATGCATACTGTCACACTTGTACAGGAATGAGAGGGTGGAGAAAGCTGCACCTTGGACAAATGCTGTTTATTTCTAGAGAACTTTGTTTGGCTTGAGGCAGTAGAGAACAATGTCTAAATGTGCCCAGAGTTCATGGCATCATTAAGAAGTATCAGATATTCAGAAGGCTGGTGACAGGCAGTCCCCAAAAATTTTGTACTTGGGGAAATTCCCCTTAAAGGAGAATAGAATCTTTCCTATCTACCTGTGACTTCTGTAAGCCAGTGGTCCCTGAAATTCTGCTTTTCCCAGGATTGGGTTATTGGTTAATTCTCTGGCTGAACAAAAGTTGGTAATATTCTTTGCTTCTTATCCTTCTTTATAGTTGCAAGGTACCTCGTTCTGTATTTTTCTCAAACCCTCTGGTTTTTGTATGCTCCCAAACAGGACAAATTAGTTTTCTTATTTAATGTCCCACAGCCTTGCAGGACTGCTCTAGTCTCAGTGCAGTGCTGCTTTGCAAAGGTGCTGGAAGGTAAAGGTCTTGTCCTTAGCAGCCTTTTATGTGTGTGGAAGCTACTGTAGTTAGCAGATCAAAACAGATTTCAGTTGTGAAAATATGAACCTAACAAGGTTTTGTAGGTGTAGATGGTTGTGGGTTTGGTGGATTGTAGCCACATTCTGTCATCAGCATTGAAATTGCTTGAGACCAAAAGCTAGATGGGATTTCTGAATTGTTCCTGAAAGAATATGTGAAGTCTGCTGGGTTGAGTGGCTTTTCCAGCGTGTTCTCATCTGTGTTTTCCCATCAGTCTTATCCACTGATGTTACTTGTCTTGGGTTTCCAGAGGAGGGCCACAAGGATGATCAGGGGACTGAAGCAGCTCCTGTATGAAGATAGGCTGAGAAAGTTGGGGCTGTTGATCCTGGAGAAGAGAAGGCTGCATGGAGACCTCATAGCAGCCTTCCAGTGTCTGAAGGGGGCCTGTAAGGATGCTGGGGAGGGACTTTTCATTAGGGACTGTAGTAATAGGACAAGGGGTAATGGGTTCAAGCTTGAACAGGGGAAGTTTAGATTGGATCTGAGGAAGAAGTTCTTTACTGTAAGGGTGGTGAGGCACTGGAATGGGTTGCCCAGGGAAGTTGTGAATGCTCCATCACTGGCAGTGGACCTAGCCTTGGGTGGCATGGTTTAGTGTGAGGTGTTCCTGCCTATGGCAAGGGGGTTGAAACTAGATGATCTTAAGGTCTTCTCCAACCCCAACTATTCTATGATTCTATGATTCTGGGCTTACTTAGGCATGTCTTTTCACTTTTCTTGTCTTCTTATTAACACAGACATTTACTTATAAAAATATGTCTTAGGAGACACTCTAAGAAGGAAAAGAAATTAAAAAAATAAATGCTAACACCTTTGTATGGATCTGGGAACCTTGACAGGTCTTAAGGAAAAAAAAAAAAAAAAAAAAAACAACGGAAAAACAGCTCCAGAAATGCAGCAGAAAAACATTGGTGTGGGCAGTGAGAGGGAAACGAGAGAGTTAAACAGAAAGCAAGCTGCAAAGTTCACAAAGGGTTAAAAGAAGGTGAAGACTCCTTCAACAAACAGTAGTTTGTGCAGATAAGAGAATTGTGGGGAAGATCTGCTTTGGCCAAAGATAAATGCAAGAAAGAAGAAAAGAAAATGCCAAAAACTTTGCCAAAATGTTGCTCAACTTTTTTGCAATTTGGGGACTTGACTTGCAAAATATTGGGCCAGTTGAACAACATTTTTTCTTCCTCCAAGAACAGTATAAAGGAACCGCAGCAAAAGCAACGAAAAGAGCTTAACTCTGGAGTTTGGATACAAATCAGGATGTGGTGAGGTCTGTTTATCAGAGTCTCAAATGTCTGATTCCTCTTATTACATTAAGGATATACTTGAAGTAGCTACCATGTAAGGATTGTGCAATGACTCATGTGAAGTGACCTTGGTGATCTCTATCCTTTTCCTGTTACGCCTTTGTCAAAAACTCCCTCTGTCCCACTTGGCAGTTAGTGGAACAAACTTGGGGTTACATTTCTCATGTCAATTCAGCTTTCTCTACCATCAAATGTGAGTAATCCACTTTTGAGAAGGGCATTACCTGGGACATAGATAGAAACCTGCTCGTTTTTCATTAACATATTGAAAGAGGTATAAGAAAGTGGAGAGTGAGACTCCTTTCTGGAGAAGGTATCAGAGGTGGTTAGATGATGATGAAGAGGCCAATTAAATTCTCTTTCTTATCCTGAGTCCAATTATAAAGCAAAGACTGTCTACGTTTTAAAAATATTTTCTGTGGTTTGCCATGTCTGTCTTTTTGATCAAGGTAATACCAAAATCAAGCACACTAACTAAAAAGAAATGTTTTCAGAGATTTGTGGGTTTTGTTGAGAATAGTTCCTTTCTGATTGAGCACTAAGGCTGTTATTTGAACCTAATGAGCAGCACTGTTAACAAAGGAACATCTCTGTTTTTTTTAAAATGCCTCCTGCTTTTTCCCTAGAAAATATCAACTAAAAGTTTGTGAAAGCAAGTCCAGAGAAAGCTGGATAAACTTTTTGGTTGACTTCAAACTAGACAGAACAAAGTTACAAACAGAAGTTAGCAAAAATTTTGAAAATTTTTGCTGCTTGCCTTTAAAGACCATTGTTTCCGTGGCAAGCAAAAAAGGTGGTTCTGCAGTTTGGTTTGTGCAAGAATAGATTTATATGCTTCTGCTGCAAAATTTCTGTCTAGATATTTATAATGCAATGAACTCTGTGGCATCTCAGAACTTTATTATTCTAATAAATATAACCCCACAAATTGATTTTGGCAATAAGATTTAGTATTACTTCTGTTTCACAGATAACACAGATTATGTGATCCAGTTTAACTCCCACAGCATATATAAAAGTGATCAAGAAGCAGGCTCTGAGAGCCTTGCTATCTGTCCTGAGTGCTTTAACACAAATCAATCATTCTACTCTTCCTCAGACCAAAAGGCTTACTAGAATGGGCTGTAATAGAATAAAGTGCTCTTGAAAAAAAAAATGGTAATTTGTCATGAAGACCATAGATTGGGTGTTGAAATGAGAGGAAATGCAAAGTGAACCATTGTATCTGATATGAAATGAGTTTCCTGCACTGGAGGCTGATTCACATCATGCTTAACAGTATGTTTTTATACAGACTACTTGGCTGACCAAGTAGTCTGTATAAAAACAGATTATGGTTTTATTAATTTATAAACTAACAGTTTATTTTTGGAAGCTGTCAGCAGTCAGTCAGAATAGCAACTGACATGACCAAATGTGGTATGGTGAATAAAAGTTGTTATTTAGAGTCCACTTGTTTCTCAGTGGTTTCCTTCACATTAATTTTTCATAAAGAACAGAAAGATCTTAGTCAAGACTTACAGGTTCTGTGCTTGACAAAATCCCAGAGTAAGGAGGACACTTACTTTCACCTGGCAAATAACTGGAATCTGAAACTGACAGCTCCTGACTTTTCTAGTGAGATACAAGGCAGTTATATATATATATAGCTATATATATAACTACACACACATATATATATACACAGTTATATATATATAACTACACATCTATCTATCAATCTCTATCTCTCAGGTATTCTCAGCCCTTCCTGTCTCCTATATGAAACTAAAATTAAAACTTAATCTTTGAAGAGCCTGAATAGGTTTATCTCTTCTTTGGTGATTTAGCAGAAATGTAATAGAAATCATGGGTTAAGAATTCTTTATATTTGAATTACATTGGCTTGCCTCACTGCATTATACAATAGTTGCGAAAAAGCCCAACATTCTCTTGCTTTTTTCACTTCAGTATTCACTATGTTCCCATCATTTTTAAACACTTTTTACCTGTTAAATGGCAGTTGATAAACCCTTGTTGGATTAGGGCCATGCTTTTCACATGCAACTTTCCAACGACTGTACAGAGAATGGTGTCTGTGCAAAGAACAGTCTTAAATTCCCATGAAGAAGAAACAGTTTCAATAGCTGAAGTACTAAAGAGTAAGAATCTTTTCTTTTGAACTGCATTTACTATCTGAGGAAGCAAAAAGTGAAACTGAGATGCAACTGTATGGATACTATACGTAAAATATTTTCTAACACATGACTTGAGCCACATACTGTGTAATATCAAGCAAATGTAATATTCAGTATTCAATGAATTAGCTAACTGAAAGCATCAAAAAAACTTTTGTTAAGAAATCATTAGTAGATAGATGCCAATAGTAGATACTAGATAGTAGTAGAGTAGTAGACTATATAGTAGAATAGTAGACTAATAGTATACCAGTAGATAGTCTCCAAGTAGGACTACAGAGGATCAGGTGTAATGTTATTCCAGACTTGTGAGGTAGAAGTACATATGGATATCATAGAAAATGTCATGATCTCTCAAAAAATCACCTTCAAGCCCAAAGCTGTGTGCTCATGCTGGTCTCTACAGCAACTGTCCAACAGTATAAAGGCAAAACCTGCACCTAACATGGTCACCCTTCTCTCCTTAGCACATCCACTGTTTCCATAGACAACATGCTCTGGCACTGCAGGAGGATCATGATGCTTGATCTTGCCTAAAGTCAATGTGGAAAACAGATTATTTGCTTCCTGCTAGATTTTCTGTATCTGAAAACTGTTATCACTTATTCCCCAGCTATTCTTATTTCTAAACTGAATGCTGTTGATAATGTTAATCAATTTCTACACAATGATCATATTTCTAGATATTTTTATGGTCTTGGGGTTTTGTTGTGTTTTTTTTTTTTTTTTTTTTGTTTTTTTTTTTTTTTTTTTGTTGTTGTTTTTTGTTTTGTTTTGTTTTTGGTTTTGGTTTTGGTTTTTTTTGTCTTCTTTTTTCTTTTGTTTTTCTCTGGAAGCAAGCAAACTTGCTCCACAGTTGTTTGAAAAGGGGTAGAAGGAGAAGGAAGAAGGAAATTCCCTATATTTCCCCCATAGAGATAAGATATTTGAGGTGGAGTTTTACCAAGGCCAAGTAAAATTACTTTGTGAATCTTACAGTCTTCCTGTTCATAGAGCCACTGTTTGCCTTTTTCACAAGAACATGACAATGTTGAATCACATCTGTTTATGATCTTTTGCAAGGTCCAGGCCCTTTTCTTCTAAACTGGTCCCTAGACTAGTGTACTCCAGCTCAAACTGGTAGAGTTGGTTGTCCTTTACAAAGGAAGTGTTGAATTTGAGCTAAGTTAATTGTATCTAGTTTTCTTTTCACAGGACATACTACACTAATCTACCAAGATAATTTTGCATTCTAATGCTTTCCTCAAGTGTACTTTCAGTGCCTCCTGGCTGTATACATGGCCAGTAAGCTCTGGGCCTTATGAGATCTTGATAAAAATAAAATAATTTATAAGGCAGAGCACAGTGTTATATTCTTTGAGGTTTGTTTTTTCTCATCTGTATAAATAAATTGAATACACTCAGGATTTTTGTCTAGCATCGATACCAACTGCATATACTCTGTAGTACTAAACTCTACGACATGGTACCTGTTCCAAACTATTACTTTATGGGGTCTAAACCTGTACCAGAATGATTTAATTATCTGGGTAGTAAGTTCCACTCCCTGGGAATCTCCTCAGTTTTTCTGTTTAATTTCCTAGTACTGATTTTGCCATAGTGCTAGCTGGTAAGCAAATCTAAGCAAAGGTGTCACTCAGGCATCTGAAACTCGACGTCAGGGTCCCTGCTGCATACAGGTTTGCAAGCACTAAGGCTTACAGACCTGCATGTATTTGAAGAGTCATCAAGATAATGAGAGATTCACTTTAAAATTATAAAGGGGATGTCTATCTGCCTGCCTGCTGATGTAAATCAGTACATTTTCTTTTAGGCTTAACCTGAACCAAAAGGTTTCCTGAGTGAATAGTTTAAATGCAGGCAAAACTCTAGGAGAAAGTTACAAGAAGAAAAACTGCTGCAGTTGAATGGCTCACTGATCCCAATCACAGCACACGTGCCAGGTATGAACACAGAAAGTGTTTCAGTCATTCAGGAGTGTCTGTACCAAGAAAGGGCTGAATTCCCAAGGCTAATGAGAAAGACTGGCTTATACTTTTGTGTGTCTGGTTAGATATGTTGTTCCTACTAGACACACCACTTATTTCTGAGAGATTACATTACTGTTTGTCAGCTAAAGGACAGAACAATGTTTTTTCTTTTCCTTGTGACCAACCATTCATCAATGTGGTAAATGCAGTACAAGATTGGACATGAACCTCCAACATTGTGTTTGGCACCAAGAGGGCAGTTCCGTAATCTCCAATACTGTTGTTTGTCGGTTCATTACAGACAGAGGACTGTTCTGTTTACTTCAGTTCTTGTACTGGAGCCTATCCTGGAAGATTTCAGGTTATGCAAGTACTTAAGACTGAACAAGGCAGAATTTGTAGGCAAAGCAAAAGGCTTTAGCATCCACCTGTCCCTGTGGTGTCCAGAGTAAACTTTAGATTCTGAAAATACAATTCAGACACTGTGAGACCTTGAAAGTGCATACTGATTATGGCTTTTGGGAAGCCCCACATATGGAAGAGCTACAAGGATACTGGGAAAGCTCCAAGCTTTCAGTCAACCTTACTTAGGTCTTTTCATAGCTATAAAATGCAGAGTGTGTTATGGGCTTTGATTCATCTGAGCATGCTGTGTAACCAGGCAGCAACTTTTCTCGTCTGTCATACACCCAAGAGTCTATATACTTTGCATATCTCATGGAGAACAGGATCCTGGAGGTAACAGTGGATAGTCTCAAACACACTCAGCCAAAACCACATGCAAGTTCTCTGGGGTTGACAGGGAGTGATGACAAATTGCACCTCTCCTGCACACTGTAGTTGGCATATGTTTGTGACCTCCTCACCTCCATTCTTTACAGCTCAGCCATTCAGTGATTCTTGCTTATATTATATTTTATTCCTTTTCCAAACAATCTTTCTTTCCAGATACCTAGGTGCTGAAGAACTCTGAGGGATCATCCACCTGCAGGAAAGCTAGCTAAGCTTCCAGGGTATCGGATTCCAGGCTGCAAACTACTGCTCATCTCTCCTCTTGCTATGGAGTCAACTCCAACTGTTTTTTCTTTGAGTGAATGCCTTTACAACTGCGATACAGGAGCTCTTTTTGCTTTTAGCTAAATTCAGATTTCTTTTCTACATGTAAAAAACAAGGAAGTTCAACAAGACAGAAAGAAAGAAATCTGTTCTTCCACAGTGAGGCAGAGGACGAATAAAATCTTCATGGGGATATGGTGCAGATCCACACAGGAGTAGAAGAATGTGGACTTACCTCTCTACATACTGTGTAAGATGTCTAACTTCAACCTATTGGCCAAAATGAAACTGTCACCCACTTCCTTCTCTATTACATGAGAAAGAGTTCCCCTTTGTTGTTTAAAGCTGGGCTGGAGGTACAGACACTGAAGCTTACAGTGTTGGGAAAGAAAACAAACCAGCATAATGCACTGTAATGCATCCACACACAACCTATGGGAAGAGCAGTAGGACAATTGCATCTTCAGGGTAGGTTCAAGTCTACCAGGATGTCTATAACTAGCTCTACATAATCTGCTTTACAAGGACCTGCCAGTTTGGGATACTGTGCAGCCTGGTCTGGTTTGCTTGGTCAAATTGTCCATTTCTAATCACTTTGTATTGGTTTGCTTGGGTGACTGGTTGTTTTGGTTTCAATGCATGTTACTGTGAAATAATCATTGTCACCAATATGGTATACAGTGAGTTCTAACAATCACATGAAGTGTAGTTAGTGCTATATACTCAAGCATCTCATATGTATACATACAAAATGAGAACGAATTCTGGAAGGAAGAAACCCTGACTGTGATCTAAAGTTGAACATACCTTGTGTCTGAGCAATGGAATGGATCTGTGAATTTTGCTTTTTACCAGTTAATATTTTTTTCTAATCTGTGCCTGCTTTCAAAGCTTATAAGAAAGGTGATTACTTTGTGGGTCACACATTTTTTTAGTGAGCTTGTTCTCCACAGAAAATCTCTGAGGAATTCTTGTGGAACATCTGTATCTTCATGTCAATTCATGTCAACAAACAGAAGGTCTAGTTTCTCAGTCTAATCTTCTGTTGCTCAGTTACCTATGAGCACCCCAAATAAATTGATTTCTTACTCTCTCAGAATCTTCCTGCCACCATTTTTGTTGTAGTTTCTGTATTTTTGTTTCTATCTAGATACATTTTTCCAGCTGTGTTTTGGTTTCTTTCCCAAGAGAAAATTGTGTTTTCTGTCCACCTCTTCTATTTACCTGCAAAGTAACGGACAGGAACATGTTGAACCAGACTTGCATCACGATAAGCATGAGTTAGGCTCTAAATGAAATAAGCAAATACTAAAATAAAATTCATAGTTAGCCCCTTTGGATTTGGCTTTTGCTTTTTGTTTTTTTAATTTTTCATGCTGTTTCTCACACATGAATATATTTGCAGAAGCTAGTTTGGAATCTACCTTAAAAACAAATGTCTTGATTCTCCCAAAGCAGAATAACTCCAGGAGGCTATACATAAAGCAAGAAATACACTATTAATACAACATAATACGTTTTCATAGAATCATAGAATAGTTAGGGTTGGAAAGGACATTAAGATCATCTAGTTCCAACCCCCCTGCTATGGGCAGGGACACCTCCCACTAAAAATGTCACCCAAGACTATGTCCAACCTGGCCTTGAACACCGCCAGTGATGTAGCATTCATAACTTCCCTGGACGACCCATTCCAGTCCCTCACTACCCTTACAGCAAAGAATTTCTTCCTCAGATCCAATCTAAACTTCCCCTGTTTAAGTTTGAACCCATTTTCCACATTTTTTTATTTCGTAACAGTAAACAAGTGGGCTTGTACTTCACCGAAAGTAGAGCAGACTGGTTACTTGACTGCTTAATGCTGCTCATGTCCTGCAACTCTTCAGGTTCCTTTTTGTGCCACCTAGAAGAAAGGAATATCCAGAATGTTTCATATGTCAGATGCAACTGTTTTCTCTCATTGTCTTTTCTGAAGGGAGAGAAACCTGTATGAATGCTTTTACCCAGTTTTTTATGCTTTCCCTTGCCTCTTCCACTGCTCACAGCTGACTGGTCATTAGCCCTCTCATCTGGTGTGAAACCTTCACTTTGCAAACAGAATAAAATATTAATTTAAGAAAGATCTTTTCTAACCTGGACCAGATTGAACTTCATGTTAAATTTCTAAGTTGTACATTAAAATTATTCTTCCTCTAATTCTGTATTGGCAGCTGCTTTAATGCAGATTCAACCACATGCTCATATGAACTCATCAGCAACTTTGTTTCCCAGATGGAGTTTTATTTGTTTGTTGTTATTTTCAGAGTGAACTAAAAAAGGCATCCAAGCAGAAGTTTCAGTACATTCTTGGAGAGAATTGTAAATGATACCTGAGGCATGAAAACTAATCTGCAACATTGATTTTGATAAGCTAATTGAAATTGAATGCTGCCTGTCTTTCTATTATAACCCAAATAGTTACTTGAATGCACAATTAGGAGGAGTGAAATCTCAACACCATACTTCTATATAGCATAGGAAGTAAAATATAAGTATACAGGAATGTTTTCACCTTGTCCACTGCAACCGATACAAAAAGACAGTATAACATCTTGTAGAAAAGAAACAAGGAACTAACCAAATTCAGATTAACCTCAAGTGAGCTTCTTTGCATCTGGACTTTAATTAGATATTTGTCGAATGAAAA
>JASSUY010028968.1:0-65193 GCA_032466535.1 Forpus xanthops
CTTAAACAGGGGAAGTTTAGATTGGATATGAGGAAGAAATTCTTTACTGTAAGGGTGATGAGGCACTGGAATGGGTTCCTCAAGGAAGCTGTGAATGCTCCATCCCTGGTGGTGTTCAAAGCCAGGTTGGACAAAGCCTTGGGTGACATGGTTTAGTGTGAGGTGTCCCTGCCCATGGCAGGAGGGTTAGAACCGGATGATCTTAAGGTACTTTCCACCCCTAACTATTCTATGATTCTATGTTTTAAAAAGCTATCGCATAACCACAAAGATCAGAAATATCTTTTCTAAAGTAATAGCTCAAACTGCACAAAACTCCATTTCTTTCAGCATTTGGAAGAAAAAAATGCCACCAAAACCTGTGGGACTTAGTCACACTATTAACAAGACACCAGTGCCCTCTTCCAGCAGTCACTGCTTCATCTGAGCCCCTTCTTTCCAAGAACAGTGCTGCTTCAGGAATAATTAGGCAAAGTCAGAGAGGAAACCTTCCTCTTGCTGCCACTGCTGCCTCTACCCAAAGCCCGTAAGAACAGAAGCATGTCTATTCAAGACTGATAGTTCTCTTGCACCTATAAGGAAGTATTTCAAATGTTTCATGTAATTGCACCAACTGGTGATGCCTTCTGTACTCAATAGTCCAATAGAGCAACCACACTTCAGGAACTTAGGAAACTCCTTTCTAACATCACTCCTTCTCTCGTCACGGGAAAAATGAAAGTTAACCTTCCTAACAGAAGTATTAACTATTATTTTCACATAACAAAGCCAAGTAAAAGAAAATGAACAACCACTAATGTGATAGCTATAGTGCTGGGAAACTAAGCTGGCCATTGCTGGAGGTCATCACCAGAGTCCTGGTAATCAAAGAGAAGCTCAGATCTCTCCACATTTACAGCAAAGCACACACCTTCTGCTGAAGAATGAAGCATTGGGTCTCTCCCAGATTCACGCTAGATGTATGTGTACCTCAGAGTAGAGGCCTATGTCATTTTTCTATGATTAACACATTTCTAATACAATCCAAAGAAGTCTGATGGGGAGACAGGGTTTGGAGGAAAATGAGGTGGTTTTGATTCAAGCTCTGGCTTCCATCAGAATGATGTGGTCTGCTTAGAATGTCTGTGGACGTTATTTTACTACACAAACTCATACACAAAAAATCCCCAGAGGGTTTAAACCCTGTTTTGCAGCAGGACCCGAACAAGAAATGTGTAACCAGACTGCCAGGGACAAGTAGGCATCTGCAGTGAGAGCTTTTATGGCTGGACAAGACAGGACAGAGGGGTGACATTGGAATGGAGTGCAGATTCCACCCCTTCTCATGGTCACAGCTTTTGGGGGGCTTTGTCCTTGCTGTCCTGTGAAGTTGCACAAAGCAGAAATTGCCAAGCCACTTCCTGAGTCACAGTTGCTACTGCCTGCACAAGCTAAATGTGTCTTGGAAGCCTCCCACTTCAGTGCTAACCCTGGACAGCCATCAGCCTTGCCTTGCTGCCATCTGAGGGCTCCCAGTGTTAGGCGGATTGGTTGTAAGCACAAACACAACCATAAAGACAGTAAACTGTGTGCACAGACACACAGGTTTTTTTCATATCCATCAGATTATAACTAAAAATATTTCAATAGCTATTTCTTTTTGCTGCAGGGGGAAGACTGGGAAAGGGAAGCACATGGCCCTAGTTATTATCTTAAGGATACTTGCCTTAATTGTTGTTACTAAAAGGAACAATCATAGTCAAAAATCTATGTCCTGCTGTGGGCTGAAGACTGGCAACTTTCCCCTTTCACCTATGAGTAATTCTCAAGCAGCCACCTCATGATAGAGACACCTGAACAGTAGTTCTGCTGTCCAGTACAAGTGAATCAGTAGCTCATGGCAGGTTCTTTTCTCATTCTCCAAAGCACAACTGTTACTGAAAAGGCGCAGTCAGTAGAGCAGGCCCAGAGCCTTCAGCTGGGGTTTAAGGAGCCACTGTCCCACCTTTCAGAAGATGCTGAGATCAAGTGGCCCCTCACGCCACGCAGGCTCCTGGCAAGACCAGGCACTGACATCTCTGTGCCCAGAGGTATCCTCTGGGCTTCTGCACTCACTCCACAGAGCCCATGCTGCCTCAGATCAGACGATGGGTATTGCATCTTTCAAGAGAATTTACAAGTGCTTTAGGACAAGTCTCCCTTAAACAAACCCTCAGCTTTGCTTCTTGCTTTAGGCTCCACTGCTGCTACCCTGAAGGAGATGTTTCCTTTATGCTGGTTCCTGGTGTGATGCCTGATAAAGCGAGGCAGCATCTCCTGTATTTTAACTGTCTAGTAAATATTTCAAATGCTTCTGGCTTAGAGTTCAAGCACTAGAGCCAGTCTTGTCCCAGGATAAGAAGCTATCCCAGCCTGTAAAGAGCAATGCCTTTCTATCAGAGCACATGAAAGAACAGTAGCTGAATGCCACCATTCCTAGCTAATTTGGCACTTCAAGCAGCAACAGGGCTTTTATCTCTTCATTATAACACGGTGAGACAAAAATAAAATATCAGTAAGTAACTAAGCTGGCTACAGAAGACAAACAAATGATTGCAGGTGATTGGTAAGTGATAAGCCTTTTTGGGCTCAATCACCACCTGTAGGCAAGCTTTGATTCACACATGAGATTATGGAATAGAAAGCCTGGCAGAAAGCAGACATGCAGAAGAGAGTAGCATCTGATTTTCTTGGTACTTGGGGCAGCAAACACAAGCAAGTGCTCCTCCCGTAAAGCCCCAGTGGAGCAGGAGGCAGAGGGAACTGCACCAATGGTTTCTATTTTCTACCCAAATTAATATATACTCTTTGCACATGTGCTCCTTCCTGTTGCTACCCAGGTATACATGTATCACCAATGCAATGGGCCAAAACACCAGCCTGAGAAGCATTACCTTGGGGCAGGAAAATTAGGTCGTGGGAGCAATACAACAGCCTTACTGTTATTCACAGAGCCAGGTCAAGAAAAGGAAATAACCCGAACCGGAACCTGCTGAATATGTACAATGTGGAGAATATGGTTCAGCTTCAGGGAAATGCAGCCAGGCTGAGATGCTTCTGAGGCCAGGAAGGCAACCTCAGTGCTTCAGCCCTTTCACAGCAGAACTGTATATGGAGCTGGCTCCTACTTCTAGAGGGCTGAACCTGACACAAATTATTCCAAACTCCAGACTTCAGCCTTGGACCTCTTTGGCCTGACAGCATCCTTCACCTTTAAGCAATGCTTAAATGTCAGATGGCTGCTCAGTCAGAAGGCAGCAGAGCTGTGAGCTGCACCCAGTGCAGCAGAAGGTGAAGTCAGGGAGATGTCTGTCAACTTTTACTGTTGCTGTCTCCTGACCAGCCTGAGCCACGGAACCTAAACCAGCCAGTTTTAACAAGGGGTTTATTCGGACTTTATTAACAAATATAGTGGCCACTAGATGGCAAACTCACAGCCAAAACTGGATACTGACTGCAACAGACTCCTCAAAAGCTGTAAAATTAAGGGTGCAAAAAGCCAACAGGAAGGGGCAAACACAAACACACACCAAACACAGCAGGTTCCTTCACCAGGTTCAGCTTCTTTGTGTGTTTCTGTCCCATCACTACACTGCATAAAGATGAGCAGTAAACAGTGTACTGTCAACTGTGTAACCCTTCTCCTGCTATTAATGTGGAATTTCCAACATCCCTGGCACAGTTATGGCAGAAGGGACAAAACAAAATTCCAACACATCCACTAAAAAACATATTGCTTCAGCCAGAAAAAAACTGCAGCATGCAAATAACATGGCTAAGGGAGCCCAGATTGCAGATTATGTATTATTCATTGCTACATCACTGCAAGCCTCTAGCCAATCTTGCTTTTCAGTGTGGGCTGCAGGGAAGGTGGGGCCACTATGCAAAAGAGAAATATCTTACAAATGACTCTTGCATATTAGCTGCATGTCTGTGAAAAGAAATAAATTACATGGTAGCCAAAGCTCTACACAAGCAATCATCTTTGTCTTGCAAAGTGGCCATTTGTATTTTATGTCAGCCTGTTATTACCCTGAATCAGTTCTTGAGCAAAGATCAAAGCTGCTCTGAGTGAAGCAGTCCTCACTCATGACATGCTGATAATTTTGTGAAGTAGGAGTCCTTCCCAGGAGCTGGAGTCTCAGCAACGGCACTGTTGTGTGCACAGATTCTGCAATAAAGCTGGGTCACATTGAGCCAAAATTTCAGTAAAGATACTGAGGGCAGCTCCTGCCTCTACAACCAGGGAGAAAGGATGTTCAAAAGTGCTGTGCATCTGTAAAAATACCAGGGCAGCTGTGCGATAGTAATTTTACAGAAAGCTCAAAGCTTCTTGTTTAGTTACAAGGGAAAACATCCCTTACTTCAAGAACAACAGGAAACATGTATTTTTAAGTAGTGCCCAAATGTACAAATTGCAGTGATCTTACCATGCCCATACAGGGTAGGACAAACTCTCAGGCAGTTCACTCTTCCCGTGAATGACTATAAAAAAGACTTGATCAAAACAGTTTTCACTTTAACACCAATTTCAGAAGCTCATTCTCCCAACAGTGGGTCTGTTTGCTACACTCAAAGTAGCAGCAGAGCTGAGTACCCAGACTCAAATAGTCCTTTCATCCACAATTACTCCAGAAATGTCAGGAAATCATAAGACACAATCCTGCAGCATTACTGAAAATATTTTGCCTCATCCTGAGGATACTATTTCATGCCCCTCAGGAAATTCAGCCTAAATAAGTAACTATAGTTGATCCTACTGATCTCTGGGTTTATATGTGCAGAGCCATTCAACACAAGAATTAATTTCCTCCCTTACAGTTTCATACAACTTATTGATAAATTTGGCACCATCAGTTCTGAATTAGAGTAACTCCATTAGATCTGTGGAGCACCAAACTCAGGGTTTATCTTGCCCATAAAACTCACAATAAGTATCTGCTCCTTGCAGCTGTGAACCTCAGTTCCAGAAAAAGGTATTTTCATTGACCTACATTCCAAGAGTCCAAAATGAAGTACTCTGAGGTCCCCTCACATGGCTCATCCATAGATACCCTCTCTGCTTTGCCTTATTCAATTTCACAGATTTACACAAGCTGGACAAATCTCTCCTGAAAGGGAGCTGTGCAACCCTAAGCAACAGCCCATTGCTCCCTTTTGCTGTTCTGGGTCTGCTGTTTTCCTACTTTTGCCCTCACTGCTTTAAACTGTTGGCATATCTCAGAACAGTGTCCATTATGACCAGCATATTTGATCAGTGTGTTTCAAACCTGAGCATTGCACTTGACCATCTAATGAGCAATATTTTAGACATTTTCCAAACTTCCTGTCACCAGCATTAGCCAACACACAAGTGATCCAGACAGACTCTTTTGTTCTGAGCAGCTGTGCTGTAAAACAGGCTGAGGATCTTTGCGGTCACAAACTGCTCTCTAAGGTCTCCCCATCCCCAGGCTGCCATATGTTACCCCTAAAGTTTGTACAAACTCTTTCATTTCCTCTCTATCCTGTTGCATTTCATCAGGTTAAACTGAAAGCACACACCAGTGTTCCAAAGCCTGGCTGTTTGTGCTCTGTGTGCTCTGCTTGGTTTGCAAAGGGCACACGGTCTTTTAGCGAAGTTCCTTACAAGGCCTCTCACTGAGATCTCTGATTTTGAGGTTTCTCAGCCTTGAAGCTCTTCTACTTTCAAAAAACACTTCTGTGAGCATTGGAACCCACTCCTTCGGAGCACTGGAACACTAGAGGTGTCACATTCAAAGCCGTCCATAGTAAGGACGGTGTTAGGTGATTGGGCTGTGTTCGGGCTATCTCAGGTCAAAATCGATAAGAGGTTTAGCTATGGAAAACCAGCTTAGAATTTTGAAACTCTCTGCTGAGGTTGGAGAGACACAGCCAAAGCACTGGGAGCAGGCTGAGCTCACTGGTATTCTGCTGACATGCTGCATAGCCTGGAGTTCATCATGACTTCCTATCTGCTTCGGCTCCCCCTCCATCCCACTATGAATTGTTCCCAACTCTGGGGACAATTAATCAAATGAACCCTGGTGCCACTAAAGATAAAAAGCAAATAAAAGATTAAGGGTTGATTAAAATGAAATGCTGGTTGAAATGCAACTCTTTGATCCCTGGTTGGGATTCCAAGTTTCAAGAATCAAAAACCCCAACATGATGAACAGCCAAAACTGGCACTGAATGTGGCTCCACAGTGAATTGGGTGAAGATCTCTTCCACATTCCCATGTGGGAGCCAGGTGACAGAGGCATGTGTCACAGGCAGGCCCATGATGTGGGCTCCTGCCAGGGATGAAGCCATTAAATGTCTTCCCTCTGCACCCAACAAATGTCGTCTCTGCCTCTGTTGAGTACCAACAAGGCTGTGTTCCCTCCTCTCAAGCAGCTTGCTATGCAAAATGCAGCAACAAGACCAGTTACAGATAGGCACAGAAAACATTGTCCTGGTTTGGACAGAAGGAAGTAACTTCTGATGATCCCAGCAATGGTAAAAGAGCTACGTCATGCCACATTATCAGGCTGCTAGACAAACACAGCATATCCAGCTCATCCATAACTACTGGGATAAAGGCTTGCCTCAACAGCACATGTTGAGAAAAGCAGAAAGAACTATAGGTAGCAAGCAGCCACTTGGAAAGGCAGAGGCTGCACTCTACAGGGACATATGTTATTCACAAGAGGAGAGTTTGTGTCCTCAGCGCTTTACTGGAGGAGCCTGTGTGGCCTCACAAACATGACAAGTAGCAATGGTGAGAGTGAAGAAATAGTCACAATCTCTTGAGCTCTGAATATGAAGAGGAGCCTCTTCAGTTCTTCTCAGTTTCAACTTTGGAGGCCAACAAGTCATCAATACATGTCAAGCTGAGTGTCAGAAGGATGCTAATGTGTATGTATAACCGAGTCTGACAGGCAGGCCCACTACCAGCAGATTTTCTCAACTCTGAACAGGCTCCTGCCATCCAGAAATCCTGCACCAACAGTCACTGTAGTAAGCTCACTGTAGAGGCACAGGGCATTTGATTGGCAGCGCCGCGCTTTCTGCACCTGCATTGTACAGCACATGCACATGTATTTCTGCCTGGATGTACCATATCCTGCCTCCATGACCCAGCTGGCTGCACCCTGCACTAACTGGAATTTAGGAAACACCATCCCTGCTCCAGGAGACACTGACACACTGAAATCAGCAGAACTCAATCAAAATGCCACTTCTGCAATCACAGGGACTCACACCCCCTCCCACTATGGGACAGCATATTTCTCATTTCTCTGAAAAGTCCTACCAAACTCTAAAGCATCAGGAACACTAAATTCTGCTCTCTTTTCGGATGAAGCCAAAGCTGCAAATGTAAAGCACAGGATGTGATTTCCTGCCCTTTTTGAAAAAGGAAGCTACAGTCCAAAAGGTACAGAAAGAGCTATTAATCCTAGAACAACCATTTTAATGTTGATGATCACATGATGCAGCTGTAGAAATACCAGTTCAATTCAAACAGAATTTGTAATGTGCTAAACATGGGGGACTGATTCTACAGAGGAGATAGCAGATCCGGGTGCTAAGAAGAGGTATCACTGTACACAGGTCCCTGAGGAAAGATGCTTCTAGGACCATTGCTCTTCTGACAGAACTCTTTAATCAAGACAATACTAGAAAATCATAAAAAACTACTGTCAGATTCTCTACAGAATCTTCCACAGTTCTACTTTATATTGTATATATGAGCTGATTAGATGAGGAGTCATGGCCAACCTCATCTGAGGACCTGCCCCTAAGCCCAAAGCCCAGACCCCACCTTTTTACATTCAATTTAATACATCAGCGAGATGATGGGTTCATGGAAAAGGAACAGCTTATGGAGTGAAAAGAAAACCAATGTACAGCTGCAGCAGGTTTATTTTTGCACAGGCTTTAAAAAGAGATGGAAAAACTAGCAGTGCTATTGAGTTAGGGCAGAGGTGGGCTGTACAATTCCAGTAGCTACTGCCAGCTTAAGCACAGTAAAACAAGGATGAACAGAGGCCCTAATGTGGCTGACTCACCTTCATTAACCAACAGCCTAAAATGGTGTCTTCTGAGGAGATCAGAAAATACATTTTTAGGTGTCTTAAGCTGTGAGTCTGTACGGATTACACAGCTCAAGCTACACGTGCCTGTTGTTTTCCATCTGTATGATGGTAAGAACTCTCCCGTGTGCAGAGCTCAGCAACTACTTTTGTTTTCAGAATGTCTCCAACCATTTGCAAAAGACTGACAGACATGCATGCACAGGCACACACACTGTCATGGGGGCTTGCCTTCTGTTTTTTCCCACTGTGGTTTTCCTCAGCCTAAAATAAAAGCATGTTACGCTGTGCCCTTTGTGCAAGAAAACATAACACAAAGAGTGTTTATTTGCCTATGAACACTGTAATCTTCATAGATCGATATTAAAACCCTTCACACTTCTTTTCACTGCCTAGTTCAATTGAACTTAGAAACTCCAGTGTATCTAGAGAGAGCTGAACAGCTGCAAACTAGCCAAGGGATCACATTCCCACAGATGGCATTAAAGTCCAAAGCCCTTCATGTTTGACTATGGGATATGTACAGGTCAAATGAGAAGTTACACTGTCTGGGAAGAAAGTTTCACAATCCTTACAGACACTGATAGCTGTTTTCACAGTTCTTTGATTTAATACCGTTCACTTGGAAAATGCTATTTTACACGAGGGTTCTGTAGAGGTAATTCAAGGTCAATTAGCTTTCACCAGAGGCCATCTTCTATGTAAATTCTGGTAAGTCCAAAGTTAGTAACTTCTCCACTGAGTGATTAAACACAAGGTTTGACATAGCATTTTCAGCACTAATCTGACAGGTTTCTCAAGAAATGCATTAGGCAACCTAGTGGTCAAAGGAGGGGATTAGAAACCAGGACCCTTGAACTCCAGTTCTGCTCAGTATTGTTAATTATGCTTTGCCACATTTCCTACCCTCATTTACAATCTGTCAGAGTCATGCAGTGAATGTACTGGATGGGGAAGGAGGAGGATGTACATGATTGTCTGCCTCTTGCAGGCATTACCTGCTATGGAGTTTGCCCAGCATCTTGGAGTAAAGGTCAGACTGTCACCCTACCTCCAGCTCACAGCTTAGTGCTGGTATGAGTGGCCCACAGCCAGTAACGGCAGTCTGCCCATGGAAAGGCAAATGGATCATGAAGAATATAGCAACTTGCTCTTGCTTGTTATTAGTAGTACCACAAAGGATGCTACCAAGTCCAGAAAGACCAAAAATTATAAAAACACAGCATCTGTCTGACCAGTAACTACTTCCATGTACTTGCTGCTACACTCAGTAATCAAGCAATGTTCCAGTGTCAGAACACGTATTTTTGAGGCAGTGACCTTCCAAATGCTGCAGTCAGAAGCAGGACAAAACTTAGAAAAAGCAGAGCTTTTCATGATGGCTATTTCAGAAAGCTGGTGAGCAAGAAGACCCCAGGTGCTCAGACTTTGGGCAGCGCAGGCACAGTTCTATCTTCTGAAGCAGTAGCAGCTTGTTCAAAACCTGCCTGAAGAGATAAACCCTGGAATCATTTTTCATCACTTTGAAGTAAAGCTCAAGAGCTGCTTGGCAGACGCAAGCTCTGGACTGCTAGGCAAGTGCAAGTTTTCATTGTCTGCCTGTGACTGAGATCCTTGCCTGACTCCCATAGGATCTTTGTTTCCCAACCTCATGTATTCAGCAGACACTGTAAAGGGCACGATGGTCAATGTGGCAGTCTATTTGCAACAGCCAGGGCAATAGGCAATTATGCTTTGGAGACAAAGTGATTGTGTATGTGAGAGTAAGAGACAGAGAGAAACAAGGGAAAAAGAACTGGTGGGAGCACCGGGCAATTTCTCAAATGCCCTGTGTTCCAGAGACAGAGCAGTGGGCCACCCTATTCCTCCAACTTCCCAAAGCAGTCATGGCCTTCAATGAAAATGTCACCTTCAAAACTGAAGGAAGAGGTAAGCACAGATGCAGAATGAGATCTACTGATGGTTGAGTTCTACAGCCTTCCTCGACATCTGCAATCCACCCATTTTATGCTGGCATGTCCTGGACACGTACAGTTCAGAGCCCATCTGAGTATACTCCCACACAGGGCTGTCCCCAGGATGCAGAGGCAAGAATTATCGCATCTGGATAGAATATCTGAACTGCAGCAGAATGGGCAATCTCAGAGCTTTGCAGTGGTATTCACAGTGTCTTTCCTTATGTGAGCTTCCAGAATTAATCACCAGTGTATGAATTTGGCTTCCAATCCCTTTCCCCGGCTGACAGGAATTGATGGCACCAACTGCCGTCACCACGAGAAATAAGTGATTCCTTCACTTAGCATGGCAGACATGTGCCAGCTAGGAAGAGAAGATCTGATCATCAGACTTGCTTGTTTTGGCTTTTCAATGCACAAAAGGCTGTTTTTCTCAGAATTAGGGTGACTGCAACAATCTGTTTTTAGACAGAGTTAGAACCACAAGATAAAAGAGGCAGAAATCTTCTCATCTGCATATTTATCATCAAAATGCAGCAACTGCATAATTTAAGCTTAGTGTTAAAAATATTGTATGTATATTTTAAGGTTTTCCTACTCAGGTGAAAAGGAGACATGCTTTCACTAAGGAGGTTAATTATTTCCTAATGGTGTGAAAACAACAGAAAAAAAAAAAAAAAAAAAGGAATCAAAAGGAATTTTCTTACCCTTCCCCCTACCCTGAGGCACAGCAAAGAGGCATCTCTATCCATATACTTCCCAGACACATACTGAAAAATTGCTCAGAACAATAGAGCAGAGGCATGTGCTGGTAAGTGGGGTTCTGCTGACAAAGGTGCAAGTTCCAGGAGATTTGTAGGGAGCAGAAGCATTCTCGTTAACCTGAGAAGGGAGGCACTCCCATAGGCAGGGTATGGGCACAGGCACCAGCTGCCTGGCAGGCTCTGCCAGAGGGGAAAAGGTTCTCTGATACCAGGGCCAGTAGTGTTACCCAGCTGAATTAGCACTGAACACAGCCCTCACCAGCAACAAGATGCCAAAGCTGCCTCCACTACGGTCCTGAGCAGAGCAGAGCCAGGCTCTGGCAGTCCTGTGTCACCCTCCCCATCCTCAGGGAGAGGACAGAGATGCTATTCACTAGGCCAAGTGCTGGAAGGAAGAATGAACTAAATACATGCTGCCTCTGCAGTACTCAAGTCACAACTGAGCTCTCCCAGCAGCACCCTGGAGGTTTCCACATTGTTCCTGACTATTTCTGCTGTACGTATGGAGCCCTTATATTCTGCAGAGCTGAAGTAACTAGCTAACTGCACATGAGATCAAACTTGTTAGCAAGAGAACTTCTTCAGCCAGAGTTGTCCTGGTTTATTGTTTTTCCCACTGGCTGCTTCCTTAACAGAGATGCTTTTATGTGGCCTCTACTGCTGTCCACATAAACGTGTGATGTCCCCAGACAGGACCTTGCTTTCAGACTAGAAAGCATCCTCTCCTCTCCAGCACTGCCCAGGCACCCCGCGGCACAATCAGTCACTGCTCAGACATGTCTCTGAGAGCCTGGCATGCAGAGTGGGATGGCTATGGCCACCTGGTGCTCCCCCAGCTGACACAGCTTTTCCATGCTCTCTGCTGGCTGCCTTTGCATCCTCACATGGCCACACAACACACTCTGCTTTGACAGCCTTGTCCCTCAGAATCAAGTCCCTATAACTACCTGATAGACACATGTGCTCCTGCTTCAAGAGACAAGTTAGAAGAGCAATGTGTGACAACAAACCACAATCTGAAGACAGCCAATCAAACCAATAAATCCCCGCTCGCTCCCCAACAGCTGTAGCCCAATTAAACTCAACAGTTCACAGGTGTTCATGTAATGACTTTAACACAAAAAAGCACTGCTCCCTTTAGGGGCCTTTAAAAAAATTTAGAGCTCTTTAAATTTTATATACCAACAACATCAAACCAAAGTAGGAAATAATAAAGAAGTAAAGGAGATAGAACACAGAAAATACACACAGTGTCAGCATCAGCAACAGCCTAATTAAACAATAGCCAACAGGAAAATGCACTTTCTGCTCACTCAGCCACAGCCCTTCTTGAGCTCTGTGTGCTGGACGCAAAAGCAGTTCTCTGTGTAGCCTTTTCAGCACTGTTGCACCAGCCACACTTTCATTCATGAAGTCCCTGTGCCTCCCCAGAACAAAGCTGTGAATGAATTCATGCTAGCAAAGCAAAGGCCTGCATCTAGCATGTCTCCAACTCTTTGACTCTCTCCTTCCCATGAGGTTGAGACTGGGCTGCTCTCCATGGTGTGCTAGGCAGGCAGAGCTGTACACCTCTGGAAGTGTCTAATGACCCCATGATTTTCTGTGGCCTTGCACCACATGTTAGTTGATCCAGGGAGCCCTGACGAAGCTGACACCCTTGCTGTTCAGGTTGTCTGCACCATCTGTTTGCTCTGTGCCAGCAGCAGGCTTTTGCTAGGTGGCTCCTTACTCCTGGGTTTTGTTGCCAGCAGTTCTGACCACATCATCATTATTTTCTTTTGTAGTTTTCCCACACATAGCAGGTGTTCCCTCTCCTTCTAGCTTGCCTTCATCCCCCTCATTCCCACAGACCTGCATACGTGAGCAGTGTCATAGCAATGTCAGGATCAGAGATAGGAGCTGCCGTATCTACTAATTGCAGGAGAGATGAGGAGACAGAAAACACAATTCTTATGAACCTAGAGAAAGAAGCATCAGGCTGGAGAAGAACGGCTACTTTGGGGAACCTACAGGGCTCTGAAGAGGCAAAGGATTTGCAATGCCGTGACTCTGGGGGAAACTCAGTCCAAGACTTCTTTGTTGCTACCCTTGATTTGATTATGCGAAAAGGTGCTGCTCTGTTGTAAGTCAGAAGGTCCTGGGAGGGACCAGAAGGTCCTGGGAGGGGAAATCAGTTTCCCTCCACCTTACTAAAAACCATGAGCTTAAGAAACTGAAATATTTTGAAGCTTCAAAAATCCAGCTACAATGCTAAAATAATGCAAAAAAAATGTAATTTCCCTACAAAAAACAGATCTAAAGAGCAGCATAGAGGTCTTCACAGCTATGTATCTTATTCATGCACATACAGCACCTAGCACACTGAGCCCCAACCCAGGAGATTCCCTTAGGAATTACTCTAATATAAATAGTAAATAAATACGAATAATTATCTGAGGATGATAACCAGTGATTTAGATATGAAAAGGCCCCAGGATGCAAGTGCTAATCTCCTGAGATACTCAGCCATCCTTTCAAGATGCATGAAGACATATAAGTAGGCTAATTACAAAGGAAAATGTCTCTTGTATATAAATCTCATCTATATTCAGAAGTGATGCAAAACCAAATTGAGAAGATACCCAGGAAAAGTTCAATGATGTTGTTGGGAAAGGTTAATTTTTAGAGATTTTTTTAAGATAACCCAGAAGAGCCTTAAATATAAAAATACTTAAACCTTAAATAGCAACTACAAGTGTCACAGCAGAAAGGCACTCTAAAAATGAATAAAACTATTGAACTGTGGAAGCATCACAGCAAAAAAAAACACAATTTCATTTTCTTAGTTTAGTTTCAATTTATAATTCACACAAGTAGCTTAAACACGTCGATTTGAGATCAAAACAGAACTGCAGGTTACATAGCATCTGTTCTATAGGAGGGTGCTGTGTGCACTGAGATAATTTTAGATGAACGTGTTATAAACAAGATCTGTGGAACATTGCAGAGTAGCAAGTTTTCAGAGAGAAAAACATACAGTTTAAATGCATAAATTGTTTAGAATGTTTTGCATGCAGTTGTAAAGCAATCAACCAAGCAACCTGCTTCCCAGAGCAGGACAGCTTACGCAGATGAAACAGTAGCTTCCTCTGTTTTACTCTAAGACTAGTTCAGCTTTCAGAGAAACATTTTCTTACTCTGTGCAAACTTGGTGATCATAAAGATCGCTACATTTTTCTTTTCCAATGCCTCCCCAAGCTACTCCTGCAGTACCAGGCCTGACATACTCTGGCTGGAAAAGGCCCACTGGTGACCAGCTTAGGCCGCTTCTGGGACATACTGGTCAGTGTAGACACACACTTTGATACTGTTGTTTTGGGATATGGTTACTTTTGCTGGGAATTACTAAGGTCACAGCGTGTAAATAAATAAGCGCTTTTTTCCTTCTTGGGGAGGGCAGTTTTGGAGAGACCCAGGAATCAAGCTACACCACTGGGGTGCCCTTCAGATTCATTTATCCACACATTCTAAGAGCATCAGGTTGCTTGTACAGCAAGGCAAACGCTTTTGGGTACCACACTCACAGGTCTGGTTTCTAACAGGTCTTCCTGTTCTAGTCCTAGAGTGAACATACCCCCAGTACTTCAGTGCTGGGTTATCCCTGAGCACATCTTATCAATCCAACAAGCCCTGCATAAACTCAGAGGAGAATAAAAAATTCACTAGAAATGTAGATGAGATTAATGCTGTATATTTCTTTTACAGTTCTTTTTTCAGCTTTATGAAAAAGAACAGGAGTGTGTGTAACACAGGAATTCCTGACATACTAAGCATCAAACCTAAAAGAGAGTTCATGATAATGGTGTAGTTCAGGTCAGAAAAAGGCATTTCATATGCAAATGCAAATGAAGATGTGTGAAAATGTTTTTTCTTTTTAGAGACAAAAAAAAAATTAAAAAAGAGAGTGAAACAACCTACACAGTATAAGACAAAAATCACCTCAGTTGGTTCATGATCCTCCTCAGGCTGCAGTGGAACCTCTCCCTGAAACATTTCCTTCTTCGCTGAGTTATTTATGGTTTGCTTTTTAGCCTGACTGCAGCAATTGACACCCTGCAAAGCATCAGTAAGAAGGGAAAGTAGCAAGCACCAGTTCCCTGGGAGATACTCTAACCTTCTGACTCCAAAGCAGATGCATCTCTTATCAAGCCATCATCACAACTCACTACAGGAGCAACATACTGTTGCAGTACTCATGACTGACTCCACAGTCACACTGCACTGCTGAACACAGTGCACGCAGGCACTCAAACTACAGGGAGGAGAATGCGGGGTGGACTAGTTCAGCTCAACATCAGTGCTCAGATGACCCACTCTGGAGGTGTACTGATGTCTGCAGTGCTGTATGAGTTCTCACCTTGGTGAAACCTATGCTGAACTGTAATATTTTCCACAATGTAGAACAAGGGTTAAGTACAACCTGCTGTGCTACTAACAGCAAACTCCCACTAAAGCACAAGAGCAGCCAAGCCCTTCCTTCTTCTACACAAACTTTTCCTACCATCCTTGAGCCTTCTGAACTGAAGCCAGACAAAACCACATCAGGCATGCTCCATTCAGTGGATGAAGCTGGCTCTGTTTTGCTGCTACAAAGACCAGCAAGAGAGTGCAGCAGCTCTATTCTGTCCTATGGAATGGAGACACATAGGAGACACATGGGTCTGACTATCTCTGTAGCATGGTCACCCTCTCATTGTGACCTCTGAAAATTCTCTGCTGGAGAAAGCAAAGTACAAGGGAGCATCAGATGTCATTACAGAGCCTGAGCAGCATTAACAGGAACACATACTCCTGCCTCAGCCAAGTACACCTACCCAATGGGAGCATCTCTCAGTGGAAGCCGTAGCAGCCTTGCTTCAGCAGAGCTTTTCTGCAGAGACCAGAGGTGGAGGTCAGTGTGCGTGATGTGAACATACACCTCTTCACAGTCAGCACTGGTCTCCTGCAGTGCTCTGCACAGGGAAAAATTACATCTATGCTGCAAACCAACAAAAAATTGCAAGTAGACTACCAGAACAGGTTGTCCATGAGGACAAGGCACTGGGTATGGGGTAGAGCAGGGCAGCAATGTCTCTTGGCTAAACAGACTCTCCACTCTGCTCATGTGCTTGCAGCCACCCACTGGCTCAAAGACCAGGCTGTGGAGAGGGTAAGATGCCCATCTGCTGTTTGCACCGGCTGCTCACAGGGCATGCTGTGACCTCCTCCCACCCTACTCCAGACACCAGCTACTTCCATACATTCATCTCCTTGCATACTGAGCCAATGCGCTGTCACTCACAAAGTTTATATTTAAATAAGCCCTTCTGTTGAACTCAGATTAAATATAGCCTGTTTGAATCTGATATCATGAGAGAACCGAGGCTGGAGGCAAGAGGGAGAACGAAGAGGAGATCATAACTGAACAAATACATTTAAAGCTGCTAAGTTAACACCAGGCTGCACATCTGACTCTGGTACATGCTGGGTTTGTTTCTTTTCAGCTCAGCTATAGTATTAGTTGCAGTGAGGTTGCCCTCACATGTCCTTCTGCTTTATGTCTCTTACTAGACAGACACACACAAATCTTCACATTTTACAGACAGAATGAAAATTCAGGCAAACATTTGTCTCCCTGATCTGTCAGCACTTACAGCAGTGCCTGACTGACAGCGGCATGAGTGGGGAAGTCAAGACCTCTGCAAAGGCAGGTATCTGAGGACTAATTTTAGAGTCTACTGACAATAACAACAATCAGCTCTTAGCTAATGTCACAGTGCAACAACAAAGCCTGTGGCAGCTTGTGCTTCCAATTCAGACCAAGGACTCATTCTGGGCTCTCTCCTGATGTGGGTTGCCCTTACAGGCATTTTTCAAGCAGCTCTCAAAAGCCGATTGGGGAGAGTGGCCTGGGTAGGGGCATCTGAGAAGGGACCAGCGCTGCAGGTGCGTAAGAGCAAAGTTGGAATTCAGGAGCCCAGGCATAAAAAAACCCACCAACCAACCAACCAACCAAAACAAAACCAAAAGCGTGAGCATTGCAGTAAGGGAGGAAAGTTGTACCACTGTGGTAAAAGAGTTCATAAGAAGTAATACAATAAAGTTAAAAACAGGCCTGTGGGACTCAGGTGTTCAAATCCACTGAGCTGTGTGCACAGTGCCCTAAAATTTCTCATTAGACTTCAGGATAAAGAGTTTCTACCAGCAAAACAGACTTCATGCAGCTCAGTCATCACATGATAACCTTGATTGAACAATTCACACATACTTAAGAAATCAGACCCATTAATTGCATTGTAAGGAACCAAGCCAAGTTCTTCTGTTTCTGTCCCAATATCCTATAAGCTAATCCTAAAAGCTAGTTCAAATCTACTTTGGTAGATCTACTTTGGCAGCCAGCTTTGGCTGTCAAATGCCTAAATGGCCACTATGTTAAGTTACAAGCTGGGCCAGGGGAAAGAGAGGCAGAGGCAAAGAGGGAAAGGCACACTGAGCAAACTTCCTGGGCTTGCAAGGGTTAAAGATGCTGTGTGTGCCGGTGTCTATAGCCTGTCTCCAGTCCTGATAAAATAGTGTGCACTGAAACCCTGTGTTGTCCCTCTGCAATCTCTTCAATTATTTTTTGTTTTGTGTATTTTACAAAGGATAAATCAGGGAACATTTCAAGAAATGTTTTCTCATTCTAAAACTTATCAAAATATTGCTGACACTGATCCATGGCTGGGAATGTCATTCCTGAATAAACATGATGTCATTCTCATTCCATTCATACTTCTCCTGGACAGCTGCTGTCAGCCTCAGTGAAGAAAAATGCCACCTCACGGGTGACAGCTGCCAGTTGAGGTACTTTGTGTATCAGCCACCATAGGAAAAGGGGAAAAAAAAGAGCCAGTCATGCACATGCTATTTAAAGTATGTTGCATCTTGATGAGAAATGCAAAAGTTAATACAGAGCAGGTTGGTCTGTGTCAAAAGCCTGGACAATGAAGGAAAAGGAACTTTCTTGGTCTCACCTTTCTAAGAAGCAAGGGTCAGACAAGGTTCTCCCTCCTGCACTGGATTCGCTTTAAAAACAAAACCAGCGCTGGTTAAGATGTGCTTTGGTTGCTTTACTTTTCCTTATTTTAATTCAGGCCTGAGAAGTCTTCTAGAGCTTATGCCTTAGAGGGGACAAAGAAGTGCATAAGCAGACTCAGTTAGGATGCTCACATGACTTACACCATGTCCCAGAAAATACTCTGGAGGTGACAGTTCCAGTTTGGTGTCATCTGCAAACTTTCTGAGAGTGCATCTTGGTAAGAGCTTTTCACTTGGCAAAGCAGATAACCCTCAGGGAGCAGACCTGGCCCTCCACACCCAGCCATATTTCGAGGAGACTGTTCATATTAAGGGCTTAGTCAGATTCCAAAGGGAAAGCACCAGCGCATCAGCAAAGCCTTGGTCCAGTATGCAATGGGCGGGCACATGCAATACTTTACAACCACTCTTAGAAGGCTTCCAGGACACAGGTAAATGACAAATCAGAGCAGACCAAAGAATATTTTGACTTTCGATGACAGTTTTTGTTAAGCTCCTAGGCCACAAAGAAACTCAAAACATAATAGTTTAATTTCCTCCTCCACAAGTAGGAAGGAAAATGAAGAATTTAAACACCACAAAGCCCTGATATTTCCTGATGGAAATTGTTTTAAGGCAGGTCTAATTGCAACCCTTGCACCTACTTATTTTGCCTCACTCTGTGAATACATGACATGCACTTCTGACCAGTTTGCTTGCCATGCAGCGACAGTACAACATGCAGATTTATAACAAATCATTGCTTTTTTCCAGTACCCCAATTACATTTACAATTTTCTGGCAGCCACATCTCCTGCAATTGCTCTAGGAACTGTTCTGAGCTGGTGTAGCTCTTCAGTTGCTCTCCAACCATGGAGACAGACAATCCTTGCCCCCAAGAACAGCACGGACTAAATCTGTGTTCTGTTCTTTCTAGCCTCCAACTCTCACTGCAGCTTCAGTGTCAAAGGGGCAGATGTATAATCCGGGAAGCTTTCCAGATGCATCTTGAGCAAAGCAAAGCATTGTGAATCATTGGTACTAAGCAGGCTCTTTCAATCTGTCACAGTACCACTGTCAGTACTCAGTATGTGCTCACAGTATACCCAGGATAGGAAGCACCTCACGGAGAGGACTCCAGTATTCACCACATTCTCAAAGAACAAATAAGTAAGTTATCTTCTCTTGCATGCTGTGGTGTTTCATCATGCAGGCTGTGCCCCTACAGTCCTGCTCTGCCCCCAGTTGCCACAAGACCATGCTAGGCATAATCTGCTCTGTAGCCACAAATGTTGTATTAATAGGTTTCTTGCTATTACTGGGCTAACACTTTAACTTTTATCACTTCTCCACTCCCATAAATGCTCTCAGGTGCTCTTCCAAACAGTCTGTGCAGATTGCCAAAGAGTGGAGAAGAATGACAATGACATGGCCTCTGGCTCTCCCCTGAAACAGCAGCTTTTCTGTCATCCCCTGGAAGTGCTCCAGTTTCTTTACAGCTCTGGAAACATGGCTCAAGCAAGGTTGCCAACGCATGTTCCTCCATGTGAGATATTACTCTGATTCTGGAGCCTGTGAGGAGCCTGTCAGCTATCATTCTGCTAGGAATACCCTACCCCTGGCTCTGCTGCTTTCAAATTCAGACTGTGTTAGGTTGAGTGAAAGGAGCTGTCAGGTATCTGGAAAAACAATAGCAGCTTTTGCTTTCATTTGCATGCCCAGTATTGAAATCCTTTGTCAGTAACTCAAGTGGGCAGTGGATAAAAACTAAGTGAAATATAATGATGCAATTCACGCAAATGCATGAAGAGAGCATCTCGGCACCCAACCTCATGGTCACCGATGTTCTGGTGCAGATTCGTGGTGTCAGAGCATCAGAAAATAAATGTATATCAAGCATGCTGGACTCTCCTGATCCAAATGACATTTATCAAGCCTCCTCAAACGCTGTTCAAGTTAACAGTTCTTTCTTTAACCTGCTTTCCTCCAACTCCTAAGCACACCAACCTTCTGCTGGGACTGGCCTTCAGGCGTGTCCCATACCATTTGTTCTAACATTTGGAAGAGAGAAAGAAAACCTCCATGCAGTCTTTATGGATGTTGTCTTTGCCTGGCTGTTCTGACAGACATCCTCTGCTTCTCACCATTTCCTCCCACTACCCTGTGTATGCAGCCTTATTCCCTTCCCAGGTTTCCCCTACGGTCTGCACAGCAGATAAGCACCCACACACCTCACATCTTGGACAGCTGAAACACCCGGAACCTTCCAGCACTCTCAGCCCCTCATGCTGTGAGGCAGGAGGAGAATAAGGGAGCTCAGGGAGTTAAAAAAGAAGGGCAAAGTGCAGAGCACCTGTACTTTCACAATACTTTGTTTTAAAGCAGCATTAGCAGAAGTAAAGCTAAACTTTTCAGCATGTGAAAGCCCTCCCCTCTCTCACAGAAGCACTCCCTGCTGCTGTTTGTCCCACCGGCAGCAACAGATCTCCATGATGATACACACCAAAGCCCCACTCTCACTTTTAATTACAGACCATGCCCCTGCAGCCTGCTTTTCGACAGCCCATGCACTCCACACGGACAGCCCCAGCAGAACCCAGACCCCCATGGCCTCAGCCTCTTCTCTGCAGGGATGTAGCCCTCAGGCAGGCACCCACCGATGCAGTTACCACACACGGCTTATAACAGAGAGGATATCACAGAGGGAACCAGGCACCACACTTAGTGCACTAGTGCGCATGCAGTTGCATGGCACGATCCTGTGGCAAACATCTCCTGAGGGGCAAAATGGCGGCTCCATCCGCTCCAAGCCCCAAACACCCCAAACTCTTCTTAAGCCTTACCTGGTGCCATCTTCTGGGTGATGTTTCCTCACATGGTGCCCACAGGAAACCTCCTGCTCCACAGAGTCCTCAGCTAGCACCATCTGTCCTTGTCTTCATGAGGAATGAGAATTCACCTCAGGGGGCAGCAAAATGGCTCCCACCATTCCCAGCAGTGGAGCCTCTTGGGTGAGAGGTCTCTGTCCTCAACTGAATCCTGGGATTTCCTCCCGTTTTGAGGATAAAACACTCCCATTACAGAGGCATCACCTCACCAAAAGCACCTGAGGAACGTCCCAGCTTCCTCCCAGCAGCCTCTGAGGTACCCCAACACCTCAGTCCTCTGAAACACTGTTACTCGGAACATGGCTACCTCACAAAACTCGGCAGTTGCCCCAGGAACGGTTCCTATGGACACCGGATGCACTGTGGCCACCTCTGTGGTGCAATGGCGGATGGCAGCCGAGGCTGTGACTCCTCAGAGCAGGAGCCTGCCTGTGCAGCTCCAGAACCTTCCAGAGCTTTACCTCAGGACACAGCGGGGCCCTGCTGGGCTGCGCAGGGGGAGCAGCAGCGGCCATAAAGGAGCCCCCCTGTGCTCAGGAGGCCTGGGGGGCTGGTGGAGGAGGGAGCATCGCCGTTCGTTCCTTTCACCATGGAGTACCCAAGATGGATGCTGTTGGAGGCAGGAGGGGACAGGAGATCCCGCCAAAGCTGGGTGAACGCTAGCACAGTGCTGTCCCCAAAGCTCAAAATGGCCCAAAGTGCCAGCACCAAGTCCTGAGGCAGGGACAGGGCTTCCTCCATCAATAAGGCACGACAGAGCCTGCAAACCTTAACAAAGAAAAGCTCTAGAAAGGAGTTAATTAAAGAGTTCCAGTTCCCTTCAACGCAGACCCCGGTCCTTTGTGAGTACAAGCCTAAGCCCAAGCATTCCCACTGCTAATTATGAATAAGTTGAGGAGCCCTTTGATACGGCTCCTGTGGTTCATGCTGTTGCCACATAGTGCAGACAACACACAGATAAAGCCACCGGTGTGTTGGCTGCAGGCTCTCCCCTCCCTTGTTCTGCTCATTCACATCTCTTGCAAGCTTTAGCAGTTGTATATCTCCAGAAATAAAGCTGCAAGTGCTTTCTCCAGGGAATTCCCCAGCTTGTACCATGTGAACCTGGCCCTGAAATGGTGACAGGCACATCTGGGACATTTCTGTCCTGTAAAGGATTCCTGTATTTGCCTCCTAAACAAGTGGGTCCACAGGTGGGAATACAGAGCATCCAAATACATGTAAAGCCATGGCTGCAGCATGTGTTCCCTCTTTGGCAAGATCATCTGGCAGGTCCTGGCTGTTTCAGCATGCAGCTGGGTTTTGCAAGGAATGACGTGGTGATGTATTCCTATAAGGAATGCATCATTGTCTGACTGTACTTCAGAGACCACCTCTGCTAAGGGCTGGCTGAGGGATGTGCCAAGTGCTGAAATATGTGGTCACCTATTGTGGAAGTGGTGAGGTGACAGCAGCCCACAGACTAATGGCTCCTCTCACTGCTCACTGCCAGGCCATCCAGCATTGTTTGCTAATGCCAAGTCCATAAGGGATGTTGAATCAGGACACGGTGTCAGTGGCCTGAGCTGGCAGCACGGCTTTCTGCTGGAGGTGAGACTCAGTGCAGTTACTATCACAAAAAGCAGAATTCTGGACTTTAGTTCTATTTCTGGACTAAGTGATGCAAATACACCATAACCATCAGTTTCTCTGAAGATTGCATGGATCAGCATGAAATAAAACAAAGCATGTCACAGATGTAAAAACCTAGAGCTGTCTTCTCATGTACTACCAAACTCAAGCACGCCCTTTGCAAATAGGCTCTTGCCAGGAAGTTAAAGTAAGAGATCTCCTTACACCATCTGATTAAGTTAAGCATAGGTACCGGTGTGTAGTTGTGTCTGGCATTGATTCTTCCCCCAAAAATCCCTGTGAGAACGCTAAGAGCAGTTGTAAGATATTCCCCTGGGTTTGTTCCAGAGAGGTGATGCTGTCTATCTGTCCAGTCCAATAGACAACACTGGACTTGGCCTTCCAAGCTCAGCTAATCATGGCCAGCTGCCAAGAAGCCCTAATCCGAGGATCTCACTGGAGCATTACTAGGAAGCAGAGAGCGTTATCTGTGCAAGGGAATGACTGCTTCAAAGAAGAACAAAAGCAGAAAGCAGAAAATTAGAGCTTCAACCATAAAGTTCAAAGAACTCGGGGAAAAAGCATGAAAAATAATTTTGACACTTTGAAGTAGAATTCAATTGTTCCATTAAACTGTATTTTTAATAAAAAAATAACAATAACAGCATTCCAAATATCTATTTTATAAGCTTTACTAATGTATATTTTTTTAATACATGTCAGAAATTCTTACTTGAGGCAAATGCAATATTTATAGAAAGCAAGAGACTTCAAAACAGCTCCAGAGGCTTTAAGCTCTCGATTTATTCACAGATTTAGAATAACTCGGGAATACAAAATGACAAAATGTACATTTTTTATATTGTTTACTAATGTATTGTCTCTTGTCCCTGATCCGTCATTTTCCTGACTGGAGGAAACACATTCAGCTTCTTCGCTGCCTTTAATGCTACACTCTTCTGGAGGGAAATATTCCCATTTGGTGAAAATCTATCACAATTCTGTCTCGCAGAATATCACTCCCAGAGAATTATGTGAAGATCATTAATAAATACATTTTTGCAATGACAGTCATTTCTTCTTTGCTCATGATTTGTATCTATTATTTGCCTCAGCCTCCCCAGTTCCAGGAGAAGCTGCTGGTGAGAGTGAGGACTAGAAGAGGCAGTGCAGCTTCAGACCAAAGCCAGAACGGATGTTGGCAGTGGCTATAAAGGTTAACAAGATGTCCGAAGTCAGTTAACCCTAGTTAGGCACCTCACTGCTTGTCAGAGGCCACTTCCACAATGTGTTGGCTGTGTTTGGAAGCAAGGAGCATGCTTTCTGGAGGATGGCTTTGGGAGCCAGCATGTCCATGTCTCTCCTCCCAGCTCAAACACTGCCTGGCTGTGTTGCCTCATGCAGGCCACAGAAGCACATCACTCCTGAGGCTGATCCTGAGTAGAAGAAAGGCCCATCCTGTGCAGCATCCACTCACAGCCCCTGCATCCAATCCAGTCAGACGCTGCTGAGGGATGCCACAAGCTGCCAACCAACAGAGAATGGGTAAGACGAGAAAGCAGTCAACATACTCTTTCTGTTACCATTGCAATCTTTAATTTTTTCAAAACCAACAATTCTAGACCCACAAAAGCACATTGTTTAGAAAATACCATATATTGTCTTGTTTTCTATATTCAGTCTGTGTGATGCTCTTCATTCTGGAGGCATCTCTGAAACTGCGGCATTTCCACTGTTCCTTCCTCTTCAGTCAGCAGGTGAGCAGGGGAGTGTTTCCCTTTTCCTGTCAGTTTCACTTCCATTCTCATGTGGTTTTTCATTATATTACAGTGCACCTGTATTTTTACAGCCATACCTAAACACTGCTATAACAGAACACCAAGAAGTTTCAGAGCAGCCTGTCTATGGCACAATACCTATGGCACAGGCACAACATCACTCTAAGAAGGATGAAGGGGAAACAGTGAGAAGCCTAAGAGAGCCCTGCAGCATGACCTCAAGCCGGCTGTCCTGGGCTCTGGTGGAACAAAGTTGTGATATTCAGTTACAAATATCTCAGCACAACAGTGGAATTTTCAAACCAATACGTTTTGCTAAGAAACCATAAACACTTTTGAACTTCTCCTTTTTATTTCAGCACCACGTAAGTTTTAGCGTGAAAATTGTTTGATGTTCTTCTACAAAGTAATCTAGCCTCTGATTCTGGGGTGTGAATTTATTCCACGTACTTCACTAAGTGCCTAGCAGAGGTCAGTGGGAAGCAAAGGAATTTGTAACCCACATACACAAATAACTATATGCGCAGCATGATACAGGTCTGGGCAGGCATAGGGTTACTTTTCTTTTCCAAGAAAATCCTGGATCCGAATGAGTCAAAAAGACATGTTACCCTGGCAAAAGATAAGTCCAGAGCTCTCCCAAGTGTACTGCTGCTGAATCAACAGCTAGAGCTCTCAGCCAGCTCCACGCTCGCTAGACAGACAGCAATAAAGGATGTACTTTAGCTACACAAATCGCAGCAGCAAAAATACACCGTGAAATGAGTAACTGATGAAAGATGATTAGCACACCAGTTCACTGCACTGCTACAGGGTCTTTCTTTTCTCATTAGGCTTTCCCTGACGTTTCCAACTTCTGCCCAAGTCCTGCTCAACCAAAGGATTAAAGTACTTGATGAAAGGCCACGAATTTTGCCTACTCCATAACCTAACAATTTTAAGGTTATGCTTCCAGTTGGACCCACATGGGCTCTGCAAAGACACAGCGTCTGCCCGAGGTCTGCCCAGGAACTATATACCTCAACTGCAGTACATTGAAGCACAGATGTCATCAGGGCTGTGTTTCCTGTAGGAACAAACCTGCTCCCTCAGTGATGGCTACTGATGCTCAGAGAAACAATTATAATGTTTTGGCAAAAATCATTTTGCAAACTACAGTAAATGAGCATTGCTGGGCTCAGCTGGAATCCACAGGAGTGGACACATTCACAGTCATTTCAGCCAGTACCATCTAAAAGTGTAACTCGGGGATTAAACATCAGCAGTATAAAAGTGAGAGCAAGTGCTAGGATCTTTATTTTCCTGGTGTCTCAAGTTCAGACCCCGATTCCCCACACAGTGCCTTGACTCCAGCAGCTGAGCTTTAAGAAAAAACAGAGATTGTTCAAAGGCATGTGACAAAATGATGCAAGTTGGTAAAAGCAGAGCCGGAGGGGTGGAAGAAACTGGTGAGTCAGCTTGTCACAGAACCATATTTAGAGTTTAACTGGCTGTAAATCTCAATAGGAACTATGTGTTCTGGGGCACTAGGCCAAAATATGCCCGAGAGCCTCCAGCTCCATACGACAGAAGTAGCTCTATCACGCAAACACTTTTCTGAGCAAGGGATTTGAGTTGAGAGAGCAAACAGGCCTTTGTGAGCCTTTCATCACAAATGGCTGATGGCCAGTTTGGGACATATTCTTTAATGTAAATAAGGAAATACACGCTGTTAAGAATTCTGGTTAAACTGCACAATTAGAATAATGGGCATTTGTTTGTATGGAAACCATCTGGGGTCATAATATCTAGGGCAAAATCACAACTGCCTTTGTATCTAGAAAAGTGGTTACCAGTGTCCCCATGCCCAGCTGCTGCCTGGGTAAAACAGAGCTGGTGCCACTCTACCGGACCTGCAGAATCCCAGATTGCTACTTCCCAAAGCATTTGAGCTGATGCTTTTCAGTGAAGCCAGGCTTGTTCAGCTCCCTCACAAGGGATAGTAGGATGTGGGCTTTGGATCCTGGGGAAAACTGCAAAATCTTATCCATTCCCCTCCCGTCTGTGACCTGGTCTGACTGCTGCTGCTGCTAAGATCTGTGCCTTGAAGTACTGCAGGGCTTTGGATTCATTCAGTTCCATCAGTTCCTGACATTTGCATGTTCACAGCTGCTGCGGGAGCAAGCACAGCAATTGCATCGGGGACACAGGGGAAGGCTGCTCATGCTTTGGATATGCTGGATGAGCAGGACCCACAAGCTCCTGTGCCAAGGGAGCTCCTTTTCTCTCTGATACTTTGTCTTAGCAGGACCTCACATACTCGCATCTTGCTCCAGTGCTCATTCACAAGACTGACACGTATGGCTGTACCCTGTGTGGCCCCTGCTAATTCATGACAACACTAGTGACTGACAAGAGCTGGCACCTTCCCCATCAACACACACTGTGGGCCAGCATGAACAGCAAATCTACAGTCAAGGAATCCCTTAAAGTAAACACTGAAGTGAGTGTTTGTGGCTGTGTCTTGCAAGCACTGCTCAACAGACTTGGCTCCTGGTGTTGGAGTATATCATCTCCAGTGTGAGCCTCGCTGAAGTTAATATTAATGCTACAGCTAACCCAGCCAGCTGCTGCACAAGGCAAAGAGCAGTTTACAGCAGAAAAGTCCCCACAGCCCATTAGTTCTCTGCAAGACAGCAGTCTCATCCTTCCAGATGTGCGCTCTGGCACTGAGCTCCAAAGCATCTGAGCACTGCAGAGCTGGCAAGCTCTACACATGCCAAACATGTGTCAGAAACGTTTCAGAGGAGCTTTGCTCTTGCTGCTCATCCCATGCAGCCTCGTGCTGTTCCTGACATGACCGCAAACAGCACTGTGGCACATCAGGGTTCTTGCTGTCAGGAGTGACAGTTTGAAGCCACCATGACAGTGCTCAGTGCTGGCCCTGCTTGAGCCCTGCACAAGCTCAGGCTGATGGTTCTGGCTGTGCTGAGGCTGAGCAGGGGGTGCTAGCTGCAGTATGCTCCACATCCCATCACCCAGGCAGGAATGTGGTGCAGGGTGACCTGTCTCCCCTCCATGCTGCTTTCCCTCCCCATGAACGAGGCTGAAGTATGCTGCTGTGCATTGAGCTTTTGTGGAGACGTGGGACTGGGTGCAGCCCAGGTACTTGCCCAGATTGAGAGCCTGCTTTGCTGGGGTGGGTTTAGAGATTCTCTCATCTCCCTGGTTCACATGTATGTATCAGCCTATGCACACTCCAATAACCACAGGTGTTTTTGTCTCCGTCACCACTTGGTGTGTTATGTGTTAGTCTGGTGTCACTGTCAGCCTCTAAAAGACCAGTATTTCCCACCCTTCCTCTCTTTCCACAGCAAGTTTTATGTGACATCTGCGTAGATGGAGAACAAGTTTTGTCCCACCAAGTTCAGGCACATTGAACCTAACAAACACAAGAGATGCCGGAGTAGCTAGTGCTGTGTGCTCATTGCCTTTGTGATACATCACTGCTAAGGAGAGTGTAGAGGGGGCCAGTCCAGAGCAAAACCATTGCTTGCAATTGCCTTTTCCTTTTGACATTTTCATTGTATGTGCTTTTAGGATTGTAAATCTCCTGCGATGTCTTTACAACACAGCTGCGAAGAGGCAATATCTAAAAGGCTGAGGAAGAAAATGTCCTGCCACCTGGGAGCAGCACTCTTTATCTCCCCAGTAGCACGCAGGTGCCTTGGGCTGGTGTGGCTCTCTTCTCTTCCACTGTGATACTTTTCAGTCAATGCATGCCTGATTCTTTTTTTGTTCTTTCCTGAACTGCAGGTAGCTTTGAAAAAACACACATGAGCCAGCCCTGCCAGGTGAAAAATAAAGGCTCCTGATTGCTATCGTTATTATTATACCACTAGACATTTTATTAACACTAAAGTGTGACATTTCCCTCCAAAGAAAGGCCTTCTTCTGCCCTTCTGCATGGCTACTTTATTGAATCCAAACTCCGTTTCCGAGGATCTTCACCTGTTTAAACGCTGCTGTGTTTCTAAAAGCAATTTAACCTTTCATCTTTTATGGATGGATCCTTTTTTAACAAAAACCCTATAGGGCCATTTTTCTCCTTATCTCCTTGTGATCTCAGTGATATTACGTGATGTAGCTTTTGAAGAAGAAATGCCGAAACAGTCGCTTCACCACCTGCAGTTAATGCAGCAGGAAGACGGAAAAGGCAACCTGGAAAATTCCCTTTTCAACATTTCTCTCACAAGCTCCTGGTAAGAATCCCCCAAACCGACAATGCCTCTTGCATAGAAATGAAGGGCAAGTGCTGAGGAAGGAGAGAATGGCCTGGAGATTTCGCCCATGTAAAAGCCATCATCAGCTTGTTTTCCAGCCTCCCAGCCTCTGTTGCATCAACAACTCAAGCACCACCCAGCTATAAGTATTTATTTTTGGCAGTGGCTGTGTGTTGTCCAAGGCAACTCGGTCTTCTGGGATGAAGAAAGTCATTCTGAACACAGCCAGTGCCCGAGAGGTGCAGTGTTTAGAGACAGAACTGTTTTCAAGGCATTGTTGGATGATTTTACTGCTTACTTACCTCACGGCTCACATGGGACTCTAGGTTCAATAAAAAACAGACAACATATTTTCCTTTACTAAATCCTCTAATCCCAGTTCAGTCCAGACTATACAGAGAAATTCAGGCTCTCTCCATGACAATACATGCTTCTCCTTCTCCTTCCTCAGTCCAGGCATAGCTCTGGGGAAGGCAGATCTGTTCTCACAGCAAGCCTAGAGCATCCTGACCCTTGCACGTCACCCAGGCAGGGATCTACCACCAGGGACCGTGGAGCCACAATGGTACGAGCCACAGCAGGTCCCTTTGTCCTCCTCCCATCTGCCTTTGGCACTGAAGCTGAACAATGGCTGGAGCCTGCAGGGACTTTGGAAAGACCTACTGCAAATCCTGCCCAGTTGAGGTTACCCAGTGCCACCAGGCAGGGGGAGCACGGAGCGCATGGGGGCTGTGGGAAGAGTGTGAGGAGGGATGGGTGTCCGCAGAGGACCCCAATGACCTTTACCCTCTGCTGACCCTACGTTTGCATAGCAGCAGTCGATGTTTCCTCTTCTAATGGCTCTTGGAGGCTGCCCAACTTCCCCAGCTCAATGCACCAAGGTCTCCCAGGAAGCCTGATGCTGCAACAAGAGACTGAATTGGCTGAGCAACATAAACAGTGACTGCCATAGCCATAACAAGGTGCTCTGGCGCCTGCAGACTTAGGCCACAGGCTCATGATTGGCACCTAGGGCAAGGACAGTTCAGATGTCTCTGTGAGTGAGCCCTACCATGAAAAGCCCATCACAGCCTGCTTTCCTGAGTCCCTGAGAAGTGTTAGGAGGTTTTTAAGTAATCTTGAACCAATGACAAGCAGAGAATATGGGGCTTTTCTTCTAAGGTCTCTAATTTGAGGATTATCTGACAAGTACAGGTAGGGACTGCTGAATGCTGTAAAAGGAAATTTCCTTGGTGTGGGCAGCTGAGCGCACAGGAGCAGAGCTCAGTGACCCTGAGTATAAGTTAGTTTGCAGGTCTGCTCCCTTCCCTGTTCCCTTCCCTGTCGCTCTGTGTATCAGGTGTCAGTTTTTAGGTTTGGAGCTTTTGCTTCAGTAAAGCTTCTCCCATTCACACCTGTGAACATCCTCTTGCTGATGGCATTGTGCATTTCACCCACTGAAAGGCTGTGAAGTCTCACAGATGTGCCTGCTGGAAGCTGTAGTTAAAATCTACATTTATCTGTAATTTACTTTAAAAAACACATTAATAAAAATAATTAAAGCCACACAGTCAGAGCATCCACCAGCCAAAGAGACATCATTAACATTCCCTGCACCTGAATAACAACCAAGGAAAAACAACGCAGGGATTTAGAGTTCAACTTGCAAAAGATAACACCACGCATTAGAAGAGAATGAGCCTCCCAATGGGAGCAGCACTAGAGAATGGAAAGAAAATAAAGTAGGGCAGTGTGCCAAATTCAGGAGGTTTAAAAAAATAAGCAGCACAGCCATCACAAAAGAATCCCCGCTCCAGCCCAGCATGGGAGGAAGTATGAACTGAAACCCAACGAGGATTTCCATGTTACTGTCTTAATTTGTAAAGGCTTTGAAAAATAACACAATGCTGAGCTGGTCTTTCTTTTTTGGGAAGAGGGGAGAGGGTCAAAGGGAACTGTATTGGTTATCAAATAATGACAGAAAAAGCTATTCTCTCTGGCTCTCCTAAACTCCCAAGTGACTTGAAGGGACACAAAACACATCCAAAGAAACCCTTGCACAGGAAGGCAAAGCAAAGCCTGCACCTTTCTCCAGCACACTACTCTTGTGTAGCTGTTCCCTGCCTCCTTGCTGTGCACTGACACACAGCTTCTGTCCCCCAGAGGGATGGGAACTGCACCTTGAAACAGAGACTGATGCCTTTTCTCACACAGGAAGACAAGCTTTGGTGACTATAAAGCATATGGCAATAAAGGCAGGATCAGATGCTGTGCATTCAGTGAGTCTTGGGCACACACCACCATGAAGGTCTCATACCTTACAATTTCTGGCCCAAGATGGAAGGAGGTTATGCTAATAATGTCTGCAGGTACTGGACACAGAGCCCTTTTGTCCATGCTGTTGGCAGATGCTTCATTCAGATCCACCTTTTCCTTCACCTCCTGTTTCCGAATCTGCTTGGGATTTTTGCTTTTTCCCATTCGTATTCTGGCAGTTTTAATTGTAGAAATCCAGCTTTTCGCCTTTTGTTGCTCAATGGATACAGGAGAAGGTGAAAGGCAGGTAGAACACCACAAAAGCAAAAGACAGGTGAGCTTTGAAGGAAAAGGGGTCTAGGAAAGGGACAAAAAGGAGCATAGAAATGGAGGGTTGATCTCTGTTGTACTCACAGCATGTAGTAAGCCAAGCAACAGCTACTGTACCTTAACTAGGCAACCGGTAGAAAATCAAACCTGCCCTGTGATCAATAGGATAATGGTGAGAGTTTGATTAGCCTTGGAAAAATTACAATAAGGAGAGAATTTTTTCTCTCCATGGGCTGGGTGATTTCGCTGTGAAAGTTTTCACAAGAATGAGGCTGCATATAATGCATCTTGTTAACCCAAATTACATGCACTCGAATTCCCTCTCTTTCCCCAAAGAAATCAGGGAAGAAATCAGGCGTGAAATGGCATGTGGGTGGGGCGAGCAGAGCCAGCACCACACTGTAATTAAATGAGACTCTCCGAGCCCCCTCGTGCAGAGCCCTTCAGCTCTCCTGGGCTCTGCTCACTACCCAGAAACACGGGGATACACTGTGTGTGCGCAGGGTCTATGCACTCTGTGCAGAACGCTGCTGCAGGAAAGGGGGGGCTCTTCTCTTTGCCGAGGTCAGGAAATCCTCAGGCCTGAACCTCACACCGCAGCCCCAGAGCAGAGCTGCCTGATGGAAATGTGCCTTCTACTGATTCCTCAGGTCCACTTCTTAAGGTCTCAACCAGAAGGGCTTCTGCCCTATTCACTAGAGAGCACTGGGCACGGTGGTGTGTTGCAATTTAATTTCCCCTACCGTCGTCATAGTTTCTGCTCCCAGATAATGTTACCAATCCCTCCAGCAGACGCCCTGGAAGCTCTTTCTGTGCTAGGCTCTCTTAGCGTCAGCCCACGCTCTTGTGCTGCTCCTTTGCCCTGCACTGAGTGGCACCACTTCACAGCAGGTCATCTGCTAACTGCATTTCACTGATCGGGAGGCCTGACAGTCTTTTGAGACTTGATACCCTGGTGAGTTTACAGTTTGCTCTTAGGAAGCTTTGCAGGAGCCATTGCAGGCACTGGCAGAGGACAGAGGTGTCACTGAGGTTACCAGGGCACCTCCCGGCAGGGTCTCTATTGCTGGGCACATTCGGGGTTAGAGTTAGGGTTAGGGTTAGGGTTAGGATTAGGGTTAGGCTGCAAAAGCTCTGTGATTTGGATAGAAGCAAACCCCTGGTAGACCCCCAGACGTGTTTTCAGCTGCAGGACGCTCCCTGCAAAGCAGACAGGTTCTCGCGCTCCTCTCTTTAGTCCTGGATGGAGGAGCCATGTCCCTCTGTTTCCCGCTCCGAAGCTTGCTCTGCCGAGCGCAGCCGCTGTGTGTGCTCTTCCCCCGGTAACCCCCCGCCGACAGAAACCCAAACCCGAGCGGGTTTGCAGCCCCCGGCGGGACCAGCGAGGGCGCAGCGCCACCGCCAGGGACCGGCCCGGGGACCCGACACCACCGGCACCGCCGGAGCGGCTGCAGCCGCTCTGCTGCCAGAGTGTGTTTCCGGAGCTGCCTTCATTGTGCTGGCTGCTGATGGTCTGTAACGAAGGGTGAGACCTGCGTGTGCAATGGTGCCGAAGGGGGCAGCCGGTGCCGGGAGACATCCAAGACTCAGCCCTACCAAAAACCCTTCGGGGGTCAAGGGATGAGGGTAAGAAGCCGTACAGAGGATGGAGATGAGAGGCGGTACCAGCGATGCTGCAGCTCTCTGGAGATGTGCACTGAGCACGGGAATGCTCAGGGGGATTTATGTGTGAGTTTGGTGCCAGATCTTGTTTCACATGAAGACACAGCCATACCCAGCCCAGTCCCCAGGCCAAGCCCAGTGAAGACACCCATTTAATACCACGTTGATGCTCTGGTCTGAAATGCCTGATTTGATGCACTTTAGCATGACTTGAACAGCAATCATCTTGTGCACATGAGAACCGTAATTCCTTATCCCTGGCATAAAATACATAGGAGTGGAATCCCTGTTTCCCAGACAGCACAGAAAACAGTGCATTAGGTTGCTATTATTATCAACAACAGGTCTAGAAGTACTAACAATGTACATACTAATCATTTGCACAGTAGCGGTGCTGAGAGTCTCTGTCTCGCAGCTGTGCCAAAGCACAAACCATACCCAGAAGACCTCACAATCCAAAGATGCTCAACAAAGTATAGGTGAAAGGAGCACCTGGGCCTCACTTTTCCAGCTGAAGACTGGGCTGCTAATGGAATTTAAGAGCAAGATGGATGTTTGTTATGAAAACAAGACGCTGTGACTCTTTCCCTAACTTCTGCTTTGCTGTGTGTTTCCCTCTGTAGGTGTAGAACCTGCCTCTGCTTCCAGGCTCTCTGGCAATGTGGTTGTCTTTGAAGCCCACCATCTCTTCCTTTGCTTGTGTCCCTGTTTCTGCTCTGGTGCCGGTGTGCTGGCACCCTGCCTGCCGGGCTCCTTGCTTCTCCCCTTAGTATCTGGCTTTGTTTTTGTCGGTGGTCCCGGTGATGCAAGGGAAGGCTGCGGTTGCAGTAATGAGCTGGGTAAGTAAGCCTCAGGGGGAGCAACCTGGGACAATGTGCTCATGGTGCTGCCTTCCTCTAGGGAGCAGAAACAAAGGAGACTAAGTGAGGAGAGACGAGCAGGTGGCACTGGGGAGGCAGCAGGTGGGAGCGAGGCAGGCACATACAAAGGATGAAAAGAGGAATGTAAGGAGAAAATGAAGCTAAAAGAGATGCTCAATCTGGGACAAGAGAATGCCGAAGAAGGAGCCACGGTTTAGGCCTTTGCAACAATAGGTGGTGAGGAGGTCTGCTTAAGAGAGGATCAGCTCTTCTCCTTGACTGACAGCTGCTAAATGTGTCAATAGCTCAAAAGGAGATGTTTTCAGTGCACGCACCTCAGGCTGCCTCTGCTGATCCGCTGCCTCAGGTCAGGCATATTTTATACACTATAAAATAGCAGCATCCTCACCAGTTCCTGTGAATCTGCCCTCCTCTGCAGTCATCAAAATGCACTCCTCATTCACAGTCTCCTTCCGACACTGGGAATATCTCAACCCTGAGCAACAGGTGATGACAGGGCATGACATGTTATATCAGTGTTTCAGTCTCCAGAAGATTAAGATTAGATTTCTCCCGCATTTGCATTAATGTCCTGTGAGATGCACAGGGCTCAGCTTGCAAGCAAAGTATCACGTTTGCTGCACATGGATGTATGCTGAGCTCTGCAGAAGCACACTCACATATTGGTAATCCTTTCACCATCTTTTTCTCTTTTTCATTCAGTCCAAGGGTGAACTCCATGTCATGTTTGACAATCCAGGTGCCACTTCAATAACGCGTCAAATTGAACCATTTTTCACTTAGCGCCTCCTCATAAACAGCAGAGATGGCATTGTGGAAAACACAGGCAAAGCTGAGGGATTTTAAAAGATACTTTGTGCAACTGAGTTTACTACGGGCCGGAATCTGGGGCTGATGGTGCTGTCTGGCTTAGTTTGGTGAGGAAACGGCCCAGGCTTTTTGGAAGTGCCCACACTGCACAGTGTGAGATGCGGGCTGCTCAGTCTGCGATCACCTGGAGATGCGCTTTGGCTCCCTGACAAAGCTGATGAGGGTCACCTAATAAAACCCCTGGAATTATGTGCTGGAGACCAGTGCCATTAGTCTTGATCGATGTCCAAAAGCAGCGAGAAGAATAAAGCAGAGGGGCTCTGATGTTATTTATGTATTTGCTTCTTTTTCTTACTATATCCAAATGTTCTGGGAAACTTAGGAAATCTGAGCATCGGCCTGCTTCCAGGCACGGTGCCTCTGTGGAAAGAAGGACTGTGAGCCCCAAACTGGAGCTCTGGGGAAGGCTCTGCTCAGTAGAGGGAGAACTGGGGGAGATACAGTGTTAATCCACAGAACTCGTTGCAGGTGGGCCACATCAGTCCGTGTTCACAAGTTAATAGAAGCGTAGGGACGGACAGGTTTGGCACATGGGGCCCAAGTGGGATAGTTCTGTGTGTGTCCAGCCAAGGGCTGTGACAGCTATATACACACATGCTGCATTCCCCAGCGCCCCAGATCATGTGCTGTGTACCTGTGAGCCTCCTTCAGCCTCCCTAATGAATCCTGCTAACTGGATCAGTAACGATGATCAGCCATGCGAATGGCAAAAGAGGTAACCAGTTATGAACAGAGGACTGTTACTGTCTCTAAAAATACTCCTGTGCAGCTAGGTGTTTTCTTGTTCTCTGTGCACACATTAAAAAGAAACTGCACAGCAATAAATGTTAGTATTTAAAAACACCCAACTTAAGAAGGGCACATTTGCTATAACTTTCCTCTTTATGGACGAATAACAAAGGATCCCTAAGCTTCTATGGTTCTACAGAGACTATAAAATGATTGTGAGTTTAACTGGATCTTTCCTGGTTTTGAAGGTATAAGATTAGTGTATATCAAGGGAATATGCTTTGTTAATACTTGAGGTTCAGTCCAGCTGCATTTTTCCTGCCTTTTATGGCATCTGTTTTTGTCACGTTCAACAGTTAGGTAACACACCAAGATAAGAAACATACCCTAAATTAAACTCTGTAAAAGGAGAGACTGGCCTTACTGTTTCCTGTTATGGGCTTTGTAGGGCTGGAAACTCAGCCAGAACCATGCGGCGCTAGTGCAGTAAGTGACATCTTTCCTTGTTAATTATTCGTACATAACAACAGTTCTACTGCTAAGTAAATACAGTTAATGAAGAGAGCCAGCTTACAGTAGCAAAGAGCAGTTTGGGATACAAAGGCAGCACGTGTACTAGGCTGGGCTTGTCTCCTTCAAGACTGAAAGCTTGGAAGCGTGAAAGAGGATGCTAAACCCTCTGACAAAGTCTTGACATCTTTTACCTTCTATGATCAACAAGGGCTGAGACTCTGAGCTGTTGCTGGGTGTTCATTGTTTAAGTATTGTTACACACACTATAGATTGTTTTCCCCTGCAGCATGAAGCTGAAATCGTTCCTCACACCAAAAGCCTTCCCAGTGACTGGGGATGGCGTCCCCTTTAACATGGTAACATCTCCTTATCCCAGCAATCCTGTATTCCTGACCTCTGGGCCTGGTGTTCTTCCCAGATTCCCTTATAGTGATTTTTATACAGAAATGTAGCTTTACCTTCTTTCAGTTGTAAAGTGCCTAGGGCTTTTACTGTCTCAGAGGAAAGGAGAAAGGATAGACTTCTCATGCTCTCAGCCTTACCTGTTTTGGCTGTGTTCAGTTTTCCACATCCCTGCTTCACAGGCCCAGGCTTTCTCATCTGCACTTACCAAATAATATGATCTAGTGTCTCCTTTCTGGTAAAAGAAGATTTCCTTCAGTACCAGCCACCACAAATTCCTCTGAGTTGGTTGCATGTAATTGATTTGTGCATTCGCTCATATCTTGCAAATCCCTAAATGGATATGCAATAGTTCCTGGTTTCCATTTTCCAAAATAACACAAATCATCTTCTGCTGTCTTCAGCACAGCCTGGCCGCAGAGCCGCTGGGACTTGGAAGGTGAGACTGGAGCTACACACACATGGTGACACTCATCTGCTGCTGTTTCATTTTCTCATGGCTTCCCATGTGAAATGGAATGACTTCCACTTTGCAATGACACATGTTTTGCTCTGTTTTGTTCACTCAAGAACTTCAAAGCATTTTCTCACAATAATATTAACTAACCTCTGGACAGCCTCACCGTGCTGGCCATGGAGTAAACTAGAGCCTGTGGTGGAAACAGGAGGCAGGAGTCCGGCCTTGATCTCTGCTCCAACCAATAGGCAGAAAAAGAAAGAACAGAAATAGCTGGAGTACTGCCAGAAGCACATTCTTCATTTTAATACCTGGCATCACCTCCAGTATAATTCTGGAATTAAACTGGATTATGTTTTTATGCAGATCCTGTAAAAGCAGTTTAGCTTTTGGTCCTGTCTGAGCCAGCTGATAATGGTGGTATCTGCATGTAAGTGGTGGCAACACACCTTACACTCCCCACACAGATCCCCAGGAACTGGAGCTGGAGCTGGCTTTTAGGGAGAAAGTAGTTCTGCAAATAGCTGCCAATGCTTTTTCGCAGGCTCCTCTTGTTCTGGAATAGTCAGGAGGGACTCCAGAGTCCCTTCAGTGCCAGTGGGTGCTGGTGTGTGCAAGCCGTAACCTCTGGGCAAAACAGAAAGGCAGAAAAAGAGTACAAACACAACACATGGGTAGGAATTGCCTGTACTTGGTGAGCTGTAAAGAATCACAAAGAGCACTGTATAGCTTTTGTATGAATCTAAAGTGGATTCCTGAATTCTATAGGCACAATAGGGGTAGAAGTGGAAAAGACATGAAGGTAAATGAAGGGCACAAATGGCCTTTATTACGTTAAAAAAGCCTTTCGGAGCACATGTGGTTAGGCGTATTTCTGTAACACGAATGACATTGGCTGCAGTGTAACTTCTGCTGTTATTTAGCATGTTGGGTGAAGTGTGAGGAGTCAGTGCCAGTGTATATGAAATGGAGAAAGCCTGGGTCTGCATTAAATAGAGTTGACTGAAAAAGATGGTAGGAACATCTGAGATTGATTCCTTTAAGCATAATATCAGCTCCAAAAGGCATCAGCAGCTGGCCAGGGCAGCAGCCTGACCCAAGAATTCTCTTATGAGCCTTGCCCAGATGAAAGTGAGCACTGCAAACAGCACTGGAGGGGAACAGCCACCTTCCAAAGAGCAGTGCAAGCTCCTGGATGTGAAACATCCCATCTCCTGAATCCACGGGTAGTTCGTGCCTGTCTGATGGCTTCTCCAGAAAAGGCCAGATCATACAGTAACACAAATGGACATAAAAGCTTTTGAGCTACATGTAAGGGATCTATGCATGTAAACTAATCACGGCAAATCTGTGGTCAGCAGGGTTAAATCCATGAGACAACAGTCTGCACTCCAGCAGAGAGCTGGAGAGCTACAGGAGATCTGCAGGGGATCTACAGCTGAAAAGGCTGTAACTGTCTGTCTGTAAGCAATGATAAACTGTTCTTCCTGCCTCAGAGGATTTCATAGAGTGGTTAACAAATTCTTGGAACCTCTGGGTGCAGGAGATGAGGTATCTTAGGGGACTTGGTCCAGGCAATGCCATCTGTTCAGCCTTGTATCTGTCAAAGGGTGGCAGACCTGGCCTCTCAGAAGTTGTTCTTCCCTGCATTCCAAGAATTCTTGCCCAGCCCAGCCTGGCATCAGCTTCTTCCTCAATCACAGCCTGCAAAACCATATTGCAGAGTATCTCTTTTGTTAGTCTTCATTTCAGAAGAAGGACAGCAAAAAACGACTGCCCAAACACATGGAAATGATGTGAGACAAATGAAATACTTGGTGGAGACACAATTGCTGTAGGCTGTTCCTTTTCTTCTATTCCCACAGGTGCTGGGCTGAACTCTGCAGGGACACAACAGCTTTCTCTCTTCAAGGAAAAGCTTCATTATTTCATTTTTTCCTAGAGGTTGTTGCAAAACTTTCACTTCCTGTGAAGGGCTGGATTTTACAAACTGCCAAACTGATACCGTGGCACGTAAACAAGCTGTGTACATATCTGGGGTAGAGCCATGCCATAGCGTCATTATCATTTAAACCACAACAGCATGCTGAATGATATTGCAAGGTTGCATATTTGAAGTACTATGCCTTGCTCAAAACAAAACCCCCAAAATATTTACTGACCTTTGTTGCCACAAAAATCCAGTTGTTCAGCCAGAAAGAGCTGCTAACATCCCAAGAATCCGATCAGAACATTATTAAATGCCCAGTATAGCTTTCTATGTAGTCCTTTGAAAGAAAATTGTCAAGTTGATAAATGCATTCATGGTCCTGATCCAGCACAGCTCCATTTTTCCCAGGCTGAACAGTGAGAGGGAACACATGTTCAATTAGTAGAAAAGGTGAGGGGGGAGAGTACAATTGTAGCAGAAACGGTAGTAGTATAGATTTCTACCTATTGGGTCTGTCAGAATTTGCTGCTTCAGAGGAAAGAATTTGAGAGGCTGGGTTCTAACTTCCTCACTATGGAGAACTCGCTGGGTGAATTCATTCTGTGCCTGCTCACTGCCACTTGTGGCTGGAGCTGATGTCCTTGACAAAACCCAGACGTGACTCTATGGCAGCTCAAATCACCTTTCAACTGCACATCACTCCATGTAAAGAGTGAAAGTTCCCTATGAAACGGGCAAAAGTGCAACTAAACCCAGCTGAAAATTCAGCCTTTTCTATAACGGCCATTTCACAGCTGATGTTTTTTTAACTGCAGATAGTAATATATGATGACAGATGCAACTCAATACTTCCTCCCATTCCTGGAGCTAAGCCAAAAGTTTGGTGTAAGAACCTAAAAATGATTCTGTAAACCCTGAATACTAAAAAGACTAACTTTGGACATAGTTTCCAAACTAAGAAATGCGAGCAAAATGAGACGTGGATCTTAACTGCAGTTATAAATTACCACAGTTAATTCAAATACCCATTTGGAGTTCTTCGCTGCTCCCCAGGAGGTCAGCTTGCTTATTGAACATCTTTAGGGAAGTTGATGGGGTCCGTCAAGCACATGGAGACTGTGAAGATGCCTTCCAGCAGCAGAACAAGGGATGGACACTTGCACACAGACCACTCTGCTCTTAGGTGCAGCCTTCCTTCCCCCAGAGACTTTTCAAATTGCTGGTAACTCATTGAATGTCATGAGAGAGCCAAACTTGATTCTTCACTTACCACATCACCTGAAGCATCCCAGCTAAGGCCTGCAGTGAATTAAAGACTATCACCGCATCAACAGGAGTGAAAACATGAGCACTCCTAGTTTGGGTGCTTTGCTGCTTGTCCTCATATCCCCAGCAGCTCCTTTGTGTCAAAAAACATGCCCTCTTTATTCCCTCTTTTAGTGATTTGTATCCTAAGATACTCTTAAATCACTTCTTTTATTCACTGTAAACCAAGAAACTAACGTTTAATCTTTTGCTTCTCTTCAATTATAATGGTAACAGACAAAGATCCGTATCACCCCTGATGCTTACAGGGGTAGTGTCGTATCATACTGGAGGCTCTGAGCACACTGAAATGCAGTGTATGGGAGGGTGTGGACAGTGTCTGTGGTTTGCTATACTTAGCTTTTCAAGCAAAGATACTGCAGACTCAGGCAAAATCATTTAAAGTATGGGATTATGCAGACTTCCAATCAAGTCACATGCAGGACAAGACAAAAAGGACTTGAAGGTCTGGGAAGGGAAATGCAATATTATAACTCTGGAAAGCAGAAATGCAGATAGCTGGCAATTGCATAATTATATGCACCAAAGAGGGGATGCAGAAGCACTTCCAAACCCTGGTTGCGGATGTGCACTGGATGTGTTGCGCTTATATTTCATCTCTACTCTTTGCAAATGTAGGTAAAATCGATGTCATAAAATGCACAGGCCATTCATCACACAGATCCTCATTTTAGCTATGGATAATTTCATTGCTACCATGAACGGTTTAAGTCCTCCTTATTTGGGAGGAATAGATTCCTGCAGAGGTAAGAACGAACTCCATTGAAGCCTTCAGCTGGTTGCAGGACACACTGTAGAAGCTATGGACAAACTGCAGAAGGTAAATGAGAAGGGTTTGGCAGTGGCAGTATGAAGACTGGACATAAGCAGGAAGATGATTTACCCTTCATTAAAGTAAATGAGCCTATTGCCAGCAGTTCATGATGTGCTCTGGGGAAGACCCTGGGTTAAAAAGATAGAAATAAAAGGGGAAATAAACCCTGAAAATATTTAGGCTTATCTCTTCACACCATATGTGATGCTATGACCCTTTCCAATGGCAACTTCTATCAAATTTCATCTCGAAGAGCAGCAGCAGAGCTGTGTCATTAGTCCTGGCTGTCTAAAGCAAAAAAAAAATAAACGAAAAATTCATTGATCATGTACTGGCAATTCAACTTTCTCCTTCCAAGCAGCATTAAGTCACTGTGAAGACAGTGTATGTCTTCACGTACACATGTAAGCACATACACATGGAACTCCCTTTAGTCACTTGGACATCGTGCCTCATTCTCTGCTATCATCGTGCCTACTCTATACACTTCAGGTATGAAGCCTGATTCTTATTTGACTTGTGGGGTTTTTTTCCTTTTTCTTTAGATGAACATTATTATCTTCTGTCTAAGCTTTAGTCTTTACCTTCCAACAGACAAAAAAAATAACTGTTACAGGAAAGTGTTCTAAATATGTTGGGTTTTTAACAGCGAGGAAGAGAACGTTTGGAAACTGAAACATTCTGGAGGCACTTTCTCCATCCATTGTGTATTTCCTAAATTGACTTTTGCTTCCCGGCAGGCATTCAGCTTCTTCATTAGCAGAACGATCCTTAATCTTCTCTTCCCAAACTTAGATAATTTGAATGAAAAATAAGTTTTACAAAATGTAGCCATTAATAGCATCAATACATTTTGTGTTGTGATTGCCTTACAGTAATGCTTACATCACTTACAGCAATGCCCTCTACTGTGGATGAAAACATATTTGTTCAGCATTCTTTAACTCAAATATCCTTTCTCTTTGCTTGACAAGAACAACCCTGTGTGCTGTTGAGTACCAAGGTGACTTGCAAGTTTTTCTAGGGTGCAATCCTTTTTGTATTCTGTATTATGTATGTATTCAAAGACAAAATATCTGCATTCTCTTAAATAAACTGGGTAAAATGTATTTCAAAAAGCTTCTTGAGTCAAAAAGTAGCAAATCATTGTATGTATTTTCCATAGTTGTATAGTTTCATTATATTCTCATTCTAAGTTACTCTTAAGTCTCTTTCATATTTAAAAAATGAACTACACACCTATCATGCAAAATGTAAAGAAGTATGTTCAACTAGTTCAAATTAGATATACAGTAAAAATACACTTCCAAAGAAATATCATTTCCATTTTTGTTCATGTTTTTAACAGAATTCCAGACTAATACATCAAATGTGGAACTGTACAAGTATGTGAAGAAACATTAGGATTGCAGTAGTAAAAAAATGTACAGCATTCAAAACCAACAGCTCTAAACAACCAAACAATACCACAGGATTGAAACAGTCATGGGGATAACATAGGTCATCGGAGCCAGAGAGTGAATCCTAATGCACCTACATAAAGACCCTACATAGAATATTGTCTCTTATTTATATGCAAAATCCCTGATTTGATTAAACCAGACAATTCCTCTAATTGTCTCTTATAAGTTTTAGATAAGATTAACACCAGAGTATTCCCCTTCATAAATGCCAGTTATTTGAAAAGGCAATATTGAGAATTGATTTGAAAGGTATTTCCATCTGTGAGGGTTCAGGTAGTTAAAACACAAGATCACAAATAACAGCACTGCAGTTTTAAAGAACATTTCAGTTGTTATCCGCTACATTTGCCGTACCACTTGGGAATTCAGGATTCATTTCTTTTGGAAACCGTTTACAACTTAACACACAGTTTTTTAATTACAGGCTGTATCCATGTAACAGTGGACCAACATTGCCTTTTAAATCAAGAAAAGATCCAGCTAAGCATGTAAAAAAATATAAAGTCTCCAAGGTAATCGACAGCGAACAAAACATTACATACAGCAGAATCTCTGTCTGAGTATCTCTGAAAGGCGCATACGTACTCTTTTACAGTCCACTAACCAGCACAGTTTCCTTATTGGATATTCATCTTATGAGGAAAAATGTCTTGGACAAACCTGTAACAGTTATTAATTCATCCCAAATTATCCTTTTTCATGGCGCATCGTTGTGCATAAACTTCATGACCTATGCTAAGCCTGTTGGTTTTAGTGACCAGAACGTAATCCCTTTCACACACCTTAGCTGGCAGGATTTTTTGAGGACTATCTTGCTTTTCAGATAACTCACCTGTGGGTTTTTTTTAAGCTGAAGTGTAAAGAGGGTTAATAAATGCCCTAATTATGCCAGCATTTCTATCCCACAGTGCTCATGCTCTGTGACCTCTCACTGATCTCGATAGGAAGTTGGTTTGCACAAGTATGGCAAATTTTCAGCTGAGAAAGCTGAATAAACGTAGAGCTTTTAAAACCAAAACCTTGTTACCAATGAGTCTGGTCTACTGAATCAGCTTTGATGCACTGAAGAGGGCAAAGAACACGAATCTTGGCACCTATGTTGCTGTTTATTTGGATTAATCTTTTAGCAATGTTGTTGCAATGGGAATGACGGATTAGTTTTGGAGAGCCAGACACATACAACCTAACGTCTGACTGAAATCAACTGATCATAACAGGTTTGAAAAGGAATAACCATATGCATCTTATGTACCACTCAAAATCTATAAAACTACTGGGCAGACAGCATGGTGTATACTCATTCTTGTACATATTTAAACTTTGCTGAGGTATTTCTTTAATTACAGAAAAGCATCTTTAAAAACAATAGAAAAAAACTCAAAATACGAGTTATATTCTGCACAGATTTGGGGGGAAGAAGGAGTTCAATTGTATTGAAAGGTCCTTAGTCATTAAAGGAATAACCACTTTTATTAGAAGCCTTCATGTCATATTTCTCCTTGGCTTTTTATTCCTTCAAAGCATTACAAAAAAATGTAAGGCTGTGACTTTATAAAACATCATTTTATCTCGACTTTGCCCACCAGTGTTGTAAAATAACCTGAAACATTCTGTCTTTTTCCTAGGGAAAACCGTACCCAGTGTCTACCTCATAAGGGGCTGAGTGTGGCCACAGAGCTGTTGGGTACCCTGCTTGCCTCCCCCATGAAACGTCTTGCACAAAAGCAAGACTGTTCTCATAAATGCTAGCTGAAGTCAGCTTTGTTTCACAGAGCAAAATGAAGTATAGATTTTCTGCTTGATTTTTAACATTATCTGGTAAGTTCTACCTGCAACTAACAGTTATTTCCCTACACTGAGGATACCTACACTGTCGCACAAGGTGGACTTCTCACCCATATATAGGAACAGGAGGAATGCATACATCATGTTTAGAGTTTATCCTAGGCAGATACTGTGTTTGCAGTGCAGTTTTCTAATCTTTTTAATACAATCAGCCTATCTTGATTGTGACACTAGTGTTAAATGTAACTGCAGCCGTTACCAAGTAGTTTCCATAAGTGGTTTTATTACTGGTTAGATTTTACAAATTCTGGTATTCAAATAGACTTCGACCTTAAAATTCTAAAACAACAAAGCAACCAATGAAAGGCTTAGGACTATTCAAAGTAACAAACTCTTAACATTTTTGCCCTGGTCATAAATATACAGAGAGAAAAAGAGAGAAGTGGACATGGAACCCAAAGAATGTAGATAAAACAGTATATAAGGCACATGGCAGTCTTTGAAAATACAGAAGCTTTAGCCAACTTAAATTAATTGCTGTTTCCCTTGCTCAGTCCACAAAACTGTACAGTTACACAAATGTTGTGTTGCAATAGATCTTCCAAGTTATTCTTCAGTCCATACTCCTCAATACCAGAACACTACATTTCCTTCTGTTTTTTTTAGGAGAGATCCTAATTGTGGTTAGTCAGTTGCTCAAAGCCTCTATTAAAATACACTTGGAATTTCAGCTAAGAATAATTTCTTTTTTAAAGAAATTATTAAGAAAGAGTCATCAGAAAAGATTTGTAAGAGTTGTCTGTGAAGGACTTCGAGATTCATGAACCTCAAGACTTCCGGGCACTGATGTCAAGACAGATGTCACAGTAGGCATAGTAGGATTAGTCAAGTCCGTTAAAGTAGTGGGAGTGCTGGATGGACTCATGGAGGCATTGGATATTTCTGAGGCAGGACCTGATGGGGTTCCTGCTTGGAGTGTTGAGTCTGAAGTCTTATCCACCCCCGTGTTTTCTTGACGTAAGAGGTTCCGTCTGAATTTGGCTCGAGCATTTTGAAACCAAACCTGAAATAGTTTAATATAACAGGGTAGCATTTAAAGAGCTGCAGTGTTTAAAAAAGCAAAAGCATATTCACAAATTCACCAAGCTGGAATTGGCGAGGATGTTTTCACTGGTAACATGTTAGAAAAGTAGCCCCAGTCATGAGAAATGTCCTCTGCCTGCCTGCAAAGCATTACTCTTTCTCACTCTTGCAATCCTGTATGAACAGTCTGCCTGGGACTGGGGTGGACTGAGGATGGAGGAGGGGAGTTTTTCTGTGCTTAGAAATTTGGCAGCCTGCACAAATCCTTAATTTCCCTCAATCCCAGAAGTATTTGTTCGGATTGGGCAGATATCGAGCATCAGATAGATATAAAAGAAAGAGTTTTGGCACCTCAAGTCCATCTCCCATCGTAGCAGCGGGTGACACAGATCTGCCTTTCTGCTGGCCCTGAGCGCTCTCCCAGGAACCTTCTCATCCCTCAGTGTCTGCAATGCTCTCACTTTCTTAAAAGGACTGCCCCTCTTCCCTACTCTTCTTTCTCAAATGCTTCAGCTCCATTCACCTAAGCCAGACTCCTTTTTCAAATGTTTTCAGTCCTGGAATGATGCCATGAAAAGAAGCTTCAGTGGTATTAAAGACCAACACTGCATTAAAAATTCTCATTTCAGTAGAAATTATATCCACATACAGATCTTTTTCCAACATTGCTATTTCTTCCATCATTTGATTATTATCTAAGAGTGAAGGCCAAAAGCTACGACTTCATCTTTCTCAGTTAAATTTCAGTGTTTAGGTCCAAGATAAAAGCTTTCCACTCTCTGCAGGATTTCTTTAATGATAAAATATCTTTCTGACCTATTTGAAAATAGATAAAATAAAACGGATTTGTGAAACTGGCATGAAACCGACGTACAGCAGATCCCTGTGTTCAATCTGATACATGTTGCTACCAGGTAATTTTACTGCTACAAACTAGCTGAAATTTCACTGTTCTTATTTATCAGAAGGCCTCTGTCAGTCTTTACAATGGGCTCAGTCTTGATGCTGCTGTCCTCACTTTGACATGCAAAAAGGAATATGCCCAAGTCTTTGCATTCCAGATGTAATGAGCCTCACAATCTCTGTACCTGTCCGAGAAAGGAACTAAGTGAAGGGATCTGCCTCCTTGTACAGTATCTCCATCAGATTTCTCTCCTGAGGCCTGTAGAGGGAAACTGAGCGTGCAGAACTCTCAGGACCACACTGACCTGTACGGAAAGTCTGATTTCTAACTGCGAAACAGCACGGCCCTGCACGAGATCCGTTTCAAGTCACTGACAGAGGAGCGATACGTAAGTACGAGCAGTCCTGTGAGGCGTTCTCTTTGTGCTCTCTGCATGCCAGCCACGGGCAGAACTGATGGATGTGTCTGAGCTGGCTGTCCTCTGACTGATTTTCTTCTCATCTGCAAACCCTCCAGCCCCAAATTGCCCCCAGTGAGTACTCTTACTTACTCTCTGGAAAGCTTTCTCCTCCAACCAAGGATCTTTTAGGTGCACAGTGTCTCCTTCATACTCTACCCAGGGAATGCCGTAAGGAAATAATCCTCAGGCACAAATTCTAGCAGTGGCCATAGGAGCTGCATCCATGGGCCATGCATAAATCACATCCCTACAGGTCCTTTTCTCTGAAAGCTTGGTAATTTAAAACAGTATGCTGTCACTCCCTTTGTTAAAATGCTTAGTTTAAAAACTAGTTATCAGTTTTGTATATGACAAGAAAACAAAAATCTCCTAAACTACCATGGGTAGAAATAAACCTCTGATTTTAAAACAGTCCACAGTAGTGTTAAACCCATTAAAGGCCATTGATGTGTTTCACATTAGGCAAAGCCCAGCCGTGGTACTTTTGCCTGACACCTTCACAGCCAACATCCTCTCCTGTGACCGCTCATTCAGAGCTATGCAGGAAGGGAAGCATGGGAGGGTTCTGAGCAAGGCAGGCAGCCTGGGTGCAGGAGGTGTAGGTGAAGCAAATCTGTTCTGTTTGTTCAAGCCACAAAGTCTCAAGCATGAAATAGTTTGAAACAGTAAAAAAAAACCCTTCAGTTTGGACATTTGTGGGATTTTTTTACCTCTCAGTAAGAGACCATTTATATTTGGCCCACAAACTAATTTGGGTTTGATGTTTCTAATATACCTGCCAGTGATTGTAAAAACATTAATACATATGGAGGTGAACTGGAAGTTTAAAGCCTGCCACTGCTGATCTCTATGTGTACCACAGTTACGTAGTAATGAGACCAGGCAAAACCACTAGTCCAGTTGCATATACACATACTTATGCATAATTTCACATTTCTGTTCATTAAAAATACACATTTATATAAGCAGCAGTCTCAAATACAAGTAACATTTCCATCCCTGTTCCCCAAACAATTTTCTTGTTTGAAGTGTGTGAACTGTAGAAGGTACCATAAGTATTCTGTTTATGTTCATTGTTTCTAAACATTCACCTCTTCCTTAACCTTAAAAGGGTGAGAGACCCAACAGTATTTTTTCTGCTTGTGATGTGAAACATGTAGTATGTAAAGCGAGCAAGACTGTTAGTGTTTATTTGTTCCCCTTTATCTTCCATTAAACATGAAAATCTGTGCTCAGATGCCCTTGCCTATGACCATTCATGCTGCTTTCAGGAGTTGCACATATAACATGGTTCTCTCTTTAATAATGGTAATTCAACTAAACACACAAAATACTACAGCCTTGTAAGTATTATTCGAAAATAGAGATTATATGACTACTTTCACTTCCTTCCTCACTGAGATATTGTCAAGGTTAACCAACTAATGGTTACAACGCTCTTTAAAATTGCCCAATAATAACTACTGAATTATTACTGAAAAGACATCTAAATATTTAACTGAACTTCTGAGAATACCTTTTCTTATGATAAGAGAGGGGTAACACAATTATCGCAATAGTGATCTTTGGTTACACATGTATGATATGAGAGACTTTACATTGAAGAGTAGTAAAGGAATTAAAACTATTGTTGTCTGAGTTGTGGCAATGTGAGTCTGCTGCTCTGCTGTCCCATGTTGTAACCCAGAGCTGTGCAGAGCAGCATGTAGGAGCTGGCAAGTGAGGGCTGCCCATGCATAACGATGGTAGCGCCGTGTGCTCCCACTCAGGCCCTGCACCTGTAATGGTATTCCAATAAAGCAAAGAAATAATAACCCAAACATACATAACTGAAAGAATTGTTCCAGAAGGACTTATCTCACATCAATTACACAATCAGGAATCTGGTCTTCAGTACTGAGGAATGAACAAAATCATTGGGAAATATTTAGTGGTTTACTGTCCAAATGTATCATCATAAGGCTGAGCTATTTCAAATCAAAGGGGAAAATATGGATTAAAACTCCTGCTGGAATATAAAAGCAGCTGCAAGACCCACCACTGCTGCTACCACATTCTGGCTGGCGGGTCTGGATGCCTATAGCTGGGCAGCACAGCAGCAAGGCAGAATAGCTCTACCACAGTTAAAATACTATACTATCTTTCCAGTGATCTGTGTAACTAACTCTGTCTCCATCAAGTAAAACAGGAATAAAATAACATCTCCATATGACAGGGAAGGATTGGAAATAAATACATTAAGTATTGTATAAGGATTTGGCTACTGCACTGAATGGGATCATCTAATCATCTTAGGTAACTTTAGATTCTTGTTTGTAGTACTCCCATTGTTGCAACTGTTATGCATTAGTTGTATGAATAGCTTGTGCTAGAACAAATATTCACACAGCTACCTGAAGCCATTTATGTTTACTGAATTTTAGTAACTAGCAAGTAGAGAAACAAAAAATAACAGATGTTGCAGCACAAAGCAAACTACATTCACTCTTTGCACACACATTCTGAGTGCTCTGTTGTAATTAGTAAGCATCCATTCAAAGGGGAAGGATGGGATGTTTTAGGAATAGGGGCTCGGTGCAGCACGCTAGCCCAAAGCAAATCTTCAGCACAAAGTAGTGCAGGGTACCCATGTGTAACTGTGGAGATCTTCACGCCTGTGGGCATGAAGAAACTGAATTAGCCAAGTCCAAACACATACCATAATCTTTGTGGGGTTTTCATAGCAGCTGTACTGGGGAGCAATTCAAGAAAGAATAGGCAGTGTACATGATACCTACTGAAAAATAATGCTTTGTGTTCCTAAACTGCTTTTGCCATGGATAATAGCATTCCAGACTCCTGGAAGAGGTACATTCCTATAGCCAGCAAACCAGAGCTGCTCATGGCTACCTACTTCCACCTTCCCTTTCAAATACTTACGAAAGGAAATATCAGTTCCCAAAAGAGGAACATTTATGCCAGTTAGTTAGCTCACAATTAGCTGGTCACTTTAATTATGAATGATAGCTTACAATAATGGGCTGATGTTCCCCAGCTGCAGTACAGGAGGTATATGAATTAAATTGCAAATATAAAGTAAAATTGGAATAAAAATAAATAAAAGTAGGGGTTAAAACATTAAATAGCCTTACTGTGATTCTATTGTGGCTACTTACAGAAAGCGGCCTGCACTACAAAGCCACTGAAGGAAATACATTTTATGAAGCAGTATGTTACATTTCTATGCCATTCTACTTCTGGACATGTGTAGCTAATGACTATAATATAAAGCAAAGATAGGAGTCAGGTCTTCCAGATCTGATATCACAGATCATTAAGCATATGGCTAAATTCTTTGCTCACCTACAAAGTACCTCCATTACATGTTAAGTGGGACTGCCTATACAGTAAGGGCACTATAGTTGTCTCTAAATCCCTAGAAACTCTACTACTTGCGTTTAGGAAGTACACTGCTTTCAGAACAAGATAATTTGTTTCTCCTGATCTGCTGCCTTGCATTTTCTATCAAAATATATCCTATGAAATATGCAAAGTCCACTATCCTCCATTATCTGAACTGGGATCTGAACATACAGAAAATACAACAGCTTACAAATGTGCCTAATAACAACATGGGGAATGCGGAAGATTCCATACTACTGCCACGTGTGCGCATACATCTGGGAGTCCACACGCCTTTGGTGTGTAAGACAGACTAATGCTAATGATGCTTGTTTAAATCAATAGCGTCAGTGAATTACCTTGTGTTCAATAAATGACACAGACAGAATGCCAATGTTTCTGACTCTAAAGAATTAACAAGTGACACTATCTCAGTAACCAACACCAGGAAGAGTTTTCCCCAGCAAAGAGCAGCCCTGAAACTCATAAAGGTGAACGTCAATGCTTGAAAATTTGCCTCTTGCAGGTTAGAGATAAACCAGTTTGGCACAAAAGTTCTAAAATCAAAAAAGCAAGTTTGTTTTTCATGGCCCAAATTAATTTTCAAACAAAATCACCAAGAGTATAGAGAGTGCTCCTAACAGATAGGAAAACTCCAGTGACACTAAACAAAGCATCACTCTGAGCCATTGTCTTGAACTGCCTACAGCAGCTGTGTATAATCCTCACCACCAACTATTAGCTTCCACCACTCTTCAGCTGAAGGAGCTAAGGAGTGTTTAACTGTGAAAGTAGAAGTGAAACACTAAAACAATAAAGTTTAGTGGAATTATAAGGGTCTGCTACGAAAAAAGAGGAACCACTAAGCACCTTAAAACTGCATAACGTGGTGTGTTTCATATGGAAACAGAAGCAATGAAGAAACTGAAAGAGGAACTGAAGTATAATGGAGGTGTGGAGTCCGATTTTGGAGAAAAGGGAATACTTCTGGAGAGGAAGGAAGAAACAGAGACAGTAACTTGGAAAAAAAGTGGAAGGAAAGAGCCAATAGGTAAAAAGAGAAGAGAGATGGAAGTCAAAGTTGGTGTGGAGTGAGGAGAGAGAACACAAAGATGACCAAGAGAAAGACAATTTCTAGACACTGAACTCATTTCTTAAGGCACTGTGCGATTTCTCAGATAATTCAGGTGTGAGTACACTGTAATGGACAGAACAGATATTACTGAAGTGTCTAAACTGTGAGGGTAAAATAAAGAAGTGCTAAATTAAGCATAGACAAATGCACTAAATTACTTCACCCATGTGTGTGGATAATGGAGAGCTGCTGTAAGAGCCGCTATTTCAAGTGTTTGGATATGAACTGGGTGTATTGGAAGTATGTGCCACCATCACAAAGCAGTCTCATGAAAACACTCCCAAAAAATCCAGCTATGGAAGACATAGCCAAGAGAAGCGGTTATGTAGGGATTTTCATTAGTAGTTTTTACTGGGAAGCCTACTAACCTTTTACTCCTTTTTCTCTTGGGTATTAACACTGTAAGGTCCAGAATCTCTCCAGGGGAATCAGTTTTGCCTAGTATTTTTTTGTCTATGGCCCTCTACTTGTCCATGGATTCATGGGAGCTGCCCATGATGCTTTCCCAGGAGCCTGTCTCTGCCTACCTGTCTCGATGAAGCTCACACACTTTTTTTCTACAATTAAGACCTGTTTAAGAATTTCAGCAATAGATCCCAGCATGCCATAGCTCCTGTATGCTCAAATTTATCTCTAGCTGTAATTAGTTGGATAAGTTCACATCAGAACTGGCTTCTTGAATCAGAACTATAAACGAAAATGGAGCTGAATCAACTAATGTTCTCACCTTTGCTTCCCATACCAGTTCAAATGGAGTGCATATCCATGAAGCAAAAGAAATACAGCTTTCAGAGAAAAAGTTCTTTTAGAAAGCAGTCTCCTTTCATTCTAAGTTACCGAACTATGAGTTAGCTGTTAAACTATGAGTTAATCATTAAAAAAACAAATGCATATCCACTTCAGTTATGAAAGAAAATATATCCTCCTTGTCCTGATCAAATAAACTCAGACTGCTGACTGAATTCTTATGAAGGTAAATGCTCACAGTAAGTTCTACATTAAGAGCTCTCTGTATCTATAGTGAACACACTGATCAAAGTAATTTACTTTTGCTTACAGCAGACTGGAAGCTGAAACATGCACCAGAAATAACTATGGGAGAACAATCTGAACACCAAACCTTCCCAACTGCCATTAAAATTAGACCCCAAGTGAGCTGCTTGGGTTCTGAAAAGACATAACTTTTCTCATACTTTCTAGGATTTACCTAAAGCTTCACAGATGATATGAATGATTAAGAAAAGCTTGGAAATCAGCAAACCCTATGATAGTTTAAATATAAAACTGATCTCTTATTTACTTTTCAAGACAAAAGACTGCTTTTCTTACCTGAAGAACTCTTTTGGTCAGGCCAGTTTTCTGAGCTAGCTGTTTCAAGTCCTTGGCATCAGGATTGTGGTTAATAGCAAAGTATGACTTCATTGTCCGCAACTGGTGGTGTTTGAATGATGTCCTCATCCGCTTCGTTTTTTGATTGCTGGGGTATTGCTGGTCTCTATCCAGGTGGTCACCATCATTCTCATTGCAGCTTAAAGCTTAAGGTAACAAGAGGAAAAGGCATGTAAATATATTGTTCCGTGACGAACACTGTTTGCAGTTCATCTGAGTGCAGCACTTAAAATAACACGCCATGGCATATACTGTGCTGGCACAAATCCTGCTTGTCTTCCCCTCCATTTCATAGAATCACAGAATCAGAGAATCGTTTATGTTGGAAAAGACCTTCAAGATCATCGAGTCCAACCACTCACCCAGCACTGCCAAGGACACCACTAAACCATGACCCTATGCACCACATGTCCATATCCTATAAATACCTCCAGGGATGGTGACTCCACCACTTCCTGGTCACTGTTTCAGTGCTTGACAGCCCTTTTGGGGAAGAAATCTTTCCTAATATCCAATAATCTAAAGCCCTCCTAGTGCAAGTATCACATATTACTCAGGAGAAGAGGCCGTCCCCCACCTCTCTCCATCCTCCTTTCAGGTAGAGACCGAGAAGCCTCCTTTCTCCCGGCTAAACCCCACCAGACCTTCAGCTGTCTGTGCTCCAGATCCTTCATCAGCTCCATTGTCCTTCTCTGGACCTGCTCCAGCACCTCAATGCCTGTCTTGCAGTGAGGGGCCCAAAACCAAACACAGTATTCAAGGTGTGGCCTCCTCAGCACCAGGTACAGGGGGATGAACACTGCCCTGGTCGCTCTACTGCCGATACAAGTCAGGAAGCTGTTGGACTTCTTGGCAACCTGAGCACATTTCAGGCTCGTGTTTCTGCATCTTCTATGTTTCCCTTACAATAACCAACCTGCAAGGACCCTGACCTGCCTCTTTATGGCTTTCAAAATGCCAGGTCTGCTTCCTTTCTTCCTCCCTGCATCTCCACACAGCCTTTCCTCCACTTTCTGCTTGTAGGACAGTAGCTGTCCTCAACCCCGTAAAGTGTTTTAGTGTACTTTGTATCACTATAAATTGCATTGTAAGGTACAAAGCAAGCTGTACAATACAGTCCACTTAAATCTCAACGGAACAGACCAGTTAAAATTGTAATTATTTCCTCCATCAAACTAAACCCTGTAGAGTACAAGAGAGACCATTAAATGAAACACTAGAAAAGAAATAAAGTTTGTGGGTACCAGACAGCAAATTATGACTACAACTTGACTAGCTAAAGAAATAAAGCTGCTAATGCAATGTATCACTACCAAACGAAAAAGATCTTTTTCCTTATTTATGTGTTTGTATTTCCTTTTAAAAATATAAGTATTTGCAAATACTAGTTTGAATGATCAATTCTGTTATAGTCTTTGAAATCATGGAATAACACTGATAGATACATGTGCAAAAATCAACCATAAAGCCTGTAAAGAATGTCTATGAGCAAGGAACATTAGAATAATTACCAAGTAGTGTTAAGTGCCAAACAAAACAATCTCATAGACCAAAAGTAGGTTTTTATTTATTTTTGCATAGAGTAAACCATAGAAAATCTCTTAAAACAACGGGAAGGACCAAGCTTAAATCCACTACAAAAATCAGGGATATAACTGAAAATTAGCTCTGACAAACTGACATCAATTTGCTTTTCCTGTTCTAATACCAATATAATTTCAATTGCAAATTATTGGTGAATTTCTTAAACGGAAAAGCAGATTTTAGTTGTCCATTATTGCTGGTTCCTTACAACCATGTACATCTCATCGCCATGTCTTTATAGTCTCCCTTTAAATTCATGCTTTCCATCAAAGGTTTTCAGCCCTATTGGAAACATACACATGTTCTGAAAGGCATGCATTAAAACCAGTTTTAAAAATAAATACATAAAAGGCATGTACTCATCAGTAAAAATGCACACAGATCCATAAACAGCACATTTGCAATATGTCCAGGAGCTGCTTTGCAAACTTCAGCTTTTCAAACCCTTCAAGAAACAGGCGGCATAGGATAGAGCAAAAATTCATCTTTAAGACCATGTTTGTTTCATAGACATGTAGAAAGTATCCGAAACCTCAAACTTTTCTGTGCGTTTCTGTACTCCTATAATTTAAAAAACAGCTTAACCCCCCCTGTGCTGTGTATAGAAATGTGTGTATGTGCGTGCATCTCTGTACGTTTGTATAAATCCTTTCCAGACCTAAGCAGCTCGTGCCAGATTCTAGCAGTAAGAAGTATTTCTGCTTGTTTTCCTGCGGCATGGAAAGACTGGAAGCACCTGAATTTAAAAGGTGTAAGATGCTTAAAAGGAGATAGTAAAAATGTGGCATTAATGGAGCTGGGTGGAATGCAGCACAACCTTTCCTGGTTTAAGAACTACTTGCCAGACTGGGGTCATGGCATGTACTCCAGTCTCCTTCACAGCTGCAATTCCTGATGGAAAGAATACTGGGGTGAAGATCTGAAACTACAGTGCTCATAGCAAATTCTATTATGGAAATGGAAAACCAAGCAGTGCTTGGTTTTAAAACATACTCACAGAATCTTAGGTATTAGTAATGGAAAAGACCTCTCTATATTAACTGAAATACGTTCAGACTCTCCCAGAAATAACAAGGCAGAGATTTAGGAGAAAATGCATCAAAATATGTCTGAAGGATGGAGGCCTGTTTGTGTTAATATGCAACAAAACAAGCCTAAGGCTGCAAGTAGTGGGATTTTAACCAGTTCTATAAAGAAGGAGATACATCCAGGATCTAAGGAAATAAAAGTGATTTAAACCCTCCCAAAATGGAATGAGGGTATCAGCTTTTCATTAAGCCCTGATAGAACAACAAACAAGTTACTCCTTGAATTTCTCATCATTTTACCTCCTCATCTGCCAAATAAAAGAGTAATAAACCAACAGTAAACATAACACTTTAGACTGGAAAATAGTGTCTTGCTATGCAGGAAGTTATAGAGCAGATTTTGAGAGCACACAAAAGTGGCTGCTGCTTGTTGTCTTAGGCAAGTGGTTTAGGTACCCACAGGCATCACCTGGTGCAACATAAATATTCTATGTCAATGCCAATTGCCTTCCTGTATTTGGTTGTGGTGCCTGGCACCACCTCTAAAAATCAATTTTATCTGGGCTAACACTGTATGTATCTCTCACAGAGTCATAAATGTCTACGGGCATTGCAGGCCCAGAGATACAGAACAGGGCAAGGGTGTACGCATGGGGAGGTTTTAAGAGCTAAGAAGTTCCTGCAAAAGTCATCCTGGTGGAAGACTAACACTGCACACCCCCCGCATGCAACCCTCTCTTTTTCAAGCACTTCTTCCCTGAGCCTCTGTGGTGTCCCTGTGCATCTCCCAAAGGAACTGTTGCACTATCCATACCTGTTTCCATTCAACTGCAGTATCTAAGGGCTCCTGCTGGGGGTTCAGAAACGCAACTAATAACATTCCAGTCAAATAGAGGAGCCTTACATTAACTAATGCTTCATTTCTATTTCATGATAAAACAAGTTCTGAAGTGCTAAGTCTCTTTTTTGACCCTCAAACATTTCCCAAGGCCTTTGTGCCCTTCTCCTGCCCCACATCCAGGCCATTACTCTCCTCTCACAGCCACCAGCTCTTCCAGCCTCCTCCACCAGTATCATGACACAAATGGCCACTCAGCCACAAGATGGTGATGTCCAGGGAGAACAGCACTAGAAACTGAGATTAAAACACTGTGTTTTGACACTGGTGAGCAAAATAGCCTCTGTGGAATACCACATAATACTGCCTCTAAAAACAGCAACAAGAGTGTAAAGCAGGATGTGCTGTTATCCTTGTGATGAGCACTGTTTGAAGAAGAAAACTTTAGAGCACTGTTTAACGCTCATCCCCACATGTTGGGATTTGTGGCAAAGCATGTGCTCAGTAGTTAGTAGGTCACTAAGTAAATGGCACAGGGAGAAGACGGGAAAGAGGAATTTCCTTTGGGGGAACTTTTATTCGTAGTAGCTTGTGTTTGACATGTTAAATTACCAAAACAAAAAAGCAAACTAATCCCGATTCTAAAAGAATGAGGAAACAAGACGTTTGGTGCATGCATCAGCTTTCCGTATTCACTGGCTCAGGAACATACACCCCTTTCCCTCTGTAATAAGAGACAAGGGGGTGTTTTAACCTCCTGCTGCCTGGAGAGGGAACTTGTGATTAACCAGACCGGGCAGGGGTGCAGCCTGATTTGTTGTCTGCAGATTTAAAGGACTTTGTGGTGCCCGCATTCCTGAAGGGGACAAAAGTGAGACAGAGCCCCCTGAATGGCACCTGGGACAAGAAAAAAGAGAATCTTTCTCCCTCGTAGAAGGAGAAGATGCTTGGAGAAGGCAGACGCCCAAACTCCTTCCCACAACTGGGATCAAAAGGGGTGAAGCTGTGCCGCTTGGAGCAGACAGGGAGGTATCCTCGCTGCACCTGGGGCAGCATAGAAAGGAGGGTTCCTCTGCTAAGCCTTGGGAGCAACAGACACAGAAAGCGCTGCCTCAACCTTGACATTTCGAGAGTGTTTCTAGGAAAAGGAGGATAAAGCCTGTCCTAAGGAGTGCCAGTCTTCCAGGCTGAGCATCACAAGGCCACGAGAGAGGAGAGCTGGGACCAGACACCCTCTTTCCCTCCGGCCTTCCCCATACGACTCGCACAAAGGCGCTGCATGTCCCGCTGCCTCCCGGGGCTGCTGCAGGCCCGCCCCGGTGCCTCCAGGGGCTGAGAGCTGACCGGGCCGGGGACAAAGGGGCCGGAGCGGGGCCGCGCCGAGCACCGGCTGCACGGGGGGAGCCGGCCGCGAAGGGCTTTTCCCCTCAATTAAGCCAACTGAATGGCGCTGAATAGCCGATGCGAGTGCGCGGTAATTCCCTGAGGGCCGCGATTAACCCGGGCAGCCCCAGCCGGGCCGGGGGAAGGGGCTGGCTGCGGGGCCGGAGCGGGCTCCTCCCGAGGGACCCCAGCTCCACGGCAGCCTCCCCGGAGTGGGAGGGAGGGAACGGGGTTAAGGTCCCGTTCACCCCTCGCGGAGCTGACACTGTCCCGGCCCCGACCCCAGTCCCCGGGGAGGGACCGGATGCACCGCGGAGCGCGGAGAGGAGAGAACTCCGATTTCTCGTAGGAAACCGCTGCAAACACCCCTTATTAAGCTGCAACTCCCGTTACTCGCTCTGCATCTGTAGTCGCAAGAAAGCTTATTCTAAGCTTTTAGTCCCAGGGGAAAGAAGGGGAGAACGAGAGATTCCCTCTCCCAGACCTTCCAGCCTTTTCCCAGTTTTTGTCAGGATAAAACCAGCCCCACACTCTGGCGAAGCCCGTTTGGAGGCCAGCTCCGGAGGGCCCTGCGGGGCGAACCGAGCCAGCGGCCCCCGGGGAGGCAAACCCAGTCTGGAGTCGTGGCCACCCGCTCACCGGAACTCTCCGAGCCTTCCCGTTAGCAAAGGAGGGAAATCGTTGTTAGTATCGTCCCTGTTTGCACAGATTATGGGTATGTTATCAGCCCGTCGTGCCCCAAATTTGTGTCACTTTGGAGGATATTTTAGTGTCTTCGTGTTAAAGACAGACTTGATATAAATGAATAAAAATCAGCCACTGGGGGAGGTTCGGGGTCTAACCACAAAGGGAGTATTCACAATTCTTTACAGGTGCTTCTGTGTTCAGCAAGCTTTCAGCCATTGATTTACTGACCTAAAAAAAGAAAATACCCCATCAAACTCCATTCCAACAAGTGAAAGAAGAAATTATGATCACAGGAACACGCTAAAAAAAAAGACTGAAGAAAGAAAGGAAAAGAAACGTTTTTGAAGTTTCTGCATCCTTCTAAGCTGTTTTCCACTTGTCAGGCTCTATCCACATCTAAAAGCCACCATCCCCGTGCAAAAGGGGCTCGTTTAAGTAGGAGGAGGGTGAGGGGAAGAAAAAAAGTGCGTCCCATCCGTGTTGCAGATGAATACTTGCTGCAGCTCAAGAAACAATTCCGGTCCCTGCTCTGCCGAAGTTTACGGGTTCCCCTTTTCCCACCAACGCTGGGTGCAGGTTTATTTACACAAACTATTCTACAGGAATTAACCGGCAACAGATCCCCTACAGAGGACAACATTGCGCCTTTCTGAGAAAGGAATTACAAGTTTCATGACAAAGAAAAAGAGAAACTGTCCCACTTGTAAACGGTTTCCCTCTAAAAGGCACAAAATCGAAAGGTTTGCAGTAATTTATTCGTTTGTGAATTTCCATATCTACAAGCAACCCGGTCCCATTTCCAAGATCAATGGCACTTCTTTATCTTTTGAAATAGTCGATTATTGGTTTAGTAAACAGTTAAGTAGGTAAATAGCTTGAGCACAGAAGCCAAAGGTTCCTCAAGGAAGGTCTCACAAGCTCCAGCTCTAAACACAAATTAAAATACAAACAAATCGGAGGGCAAATATTTTGGAAACGAATTTGAAAGAACGTAGTTAAAGGCGGTTTGTGTGGGACCCATGGAACAGGAAAGGCTTTCCCGGGTTCTGCTCCAAGCAGGACAGAGCCGGGATTCGATTTACAGGTCCTTTGAATCTGAACATCTGCCCTGCACAGGGATACAGTGGAAGGACAATTAAAGCCTAATCCCTCCGAAAAGGAGACGCTTTAAGACGGGCAAGATGCGTATTTTAAAACTCAGCTGTTACTCGCAAGAACACCACATACACCTTTCACCAACCACTGGGACCACTACTGATTTTTGCACTACTTCCAAATGACTCGGCAATTAGCTAAACCAATAGTATCCGACAGTTTTGTTCCCGAGGTGCGTTTCCCTGTTCGAGTTGCGCCTTTTCTCCCTGCCATTTTCAGTGCAAACCGCTCGATTTCTGCGTTATCGTTCCCGCTCCTCGGGCGCTGAGCCCCGCATCTTACCCCACCCCGGCTCCGGAGCCCCGGGCTATCACCAGTACAACCCTCCCGTGGTCCCCCCGTGTTCCTCTGGACAAGTGCGGCCGGAGCAGCGGCCATCGGGGAGGCTCAAAACCCGCAGCAAATTTGGCCTTTCCCTAACGCCTTCTCCGAAGGAATTAAAATAAATGTTAAAGGCAAATCTGCGCCCTACAGGACACGTTTGAACTTCAGAGATTTAAAACAAAAAACGCGCTGGGGACGGCGGAGAAGCGCAGCCGGTACCGGAGCAACACAACGGAGGCAGCAAACGAGTTCTGCCCGGCGGGCGAGCGCGGCCACCGGGGAGTCGGGGTCCGACGTGACACACACAACTCACACCATCTCCTCCCCCCCTCGCCTGGAGCTCTTGTCTCAAAATCAAGATTTAAGAACGGTGTTTTTTGTCCAAAGCCGTCTCCGGGCTGCACACGGGGAGCGGCGCTGGCAGAGCAGGCGGCCGCAACCGCTCCGGTGAGCAGTTACCAGACCAAAAGCAGCGAAGGGATGGGGGGAGTGGGGACGGGGGTGGGAAGGGAGACCGGTTGGAATCCTTTGCTTGCAAAATTACAGAGCTGCGGGGGGGGAGGGAAGGTTAAACGAGGAAACACCGTGGAAAGTTTGCAGCTTGACACAGAGAGCCCGAGAGACAGGGCTGCGGCCCTTTTCCCGTTCTTGTAGCTGCTCGTCCCAGTGGAAGGGTTATGGGGCTGGGGAGGGGGTGCTGGGGGTGTCCCCACTCTGCCTCGAGTCACTTCTGAAGAGCAAAGCTCCAGACAAACGTGTCATCGTGTGAGAAGCCCCCAGGCTGCTGCAGACACCTGCCGCCTGCCCCCCCATCCAGCACCCCCGTCATAGGGAAGCAGCCACTTTCTTACTCCCCCCTCCTTTTTCCTCCCAAAACTCTGAGGTACAGGAGCTCAGGACAAGGGCAGAGTAATTCACCCATCAGCAGCCTTTGAATGTCGCCACTAAAGAAAATTCACAGCTCTCTGAAGTGCTAACTTACAATCTCTGGTTTCCAGATTTTATTTCAGGCTACACTCCCCCTTCTCCCCCTCCTTAACCAGATGACCTTGCTTCAAAACATTTTATTTCCAGCTGAAGTGAAAAATGCTAACATATTAGCTTCTGTAATTGCAGTTTGACAGCACTTGATCTCAATAATTATGCTGCAACTAAACTATTATTAACGGTTTAAGCTAAAATAAACGGAAATCCCTCTTTGGAAATGAATAGAAACAAACCATTGGAGTTGCTCGGGAGGAAGATTGGGGTCTCTTACCTGCATTATAGGCTGCCAGGTCTGCCCCAGGCCCTGGGCTCTTTCTCTTCCTGGGTCTCCCCTTCTGAACAGTCCCCACACCGTTGTAGTAAGGCAGTCCCAAAGTGTTGGCAGAGCCCGCTCCCAGTGCCGGGCCCTTCCCAGCGGCTACATCCGAGTGGTTGAAGTGCACCTGGTACTCCCCCTGGATGAGAGTCTCGAAATGGAGGCGGCAGTACACCAGATTGTCCTTCATCCCAAAGTGGTCGCCGGTGGTCAGCATCTTGTTGCAAGTGGTGCAAGTGAAGCAATTTAAGTGATATACCAAATCCCTGGCCCTCATGACCATCTCGGAGGCAGAAATCCCCAGGTGACACCTCGCACATCTCTGCACCGAAAACCTCCTGCAAAACAGAACGGCCGGAGGAGACGGTGAGAGGCGCACCCCTCCCTCCCCCCCTTGTTGGGTCCGCCCGGATGGCGGCAGAGGGAGAGCGGCAGCGGGACCCGGGGCAGCGGCACAAAGCCGTGCCGTTTGCCAAGCGGCTTCGCTCCCCGGGCAGTGCCCGGCAGCCAGGCGGGCACCGAGGCCAGGATCCCCTGGGGACTCCGTCCCGTTTGCCGCCTCTCGCCACAGTCCCTGCCCCTCCCGATCCCAGCGGAAAAACACCCTGACCGCTGCCCGCAAATTCCCCCAGGGCCAGGAGCGGCCCCGAGCACGGTCGGGCCCCGGCGGGCGGCACCGCCACCGCCATAGGGAGAGGAGCCGGCTCCGCGGCCATGCCCGGCCCCGCAGAGGGTTGCCGGTGGGGAGGACGATCCCTTCCAGGGTGAAGGACAGCGCCCTGCGCCCAGACCTCGGCCGTCCCGTTCCCTCCGCGGTCCAGGAAGGCTGGGCCGGGGAATCCGGCTCGAAGCCCCCAGTGCCCGCCTGCAGGCGTGGGGAGCTGAGACCGGGCCGTGCCCCCTCCCGGAACACGAGGCCCATCCCCACCATGAGTTTCCCTCTTCAGTGGGAGGTTTTAGGAGCTCACAGCCCGCCCCGTAGGGACAGTGTACCCACCGAGGTCCCTTTAGGACGGGGTCTGCTCACTGTGGGGGGCCCTGAGCAGGTCCCTGTCCCGTCCCCCTCCCCTCCCCACCAGCACCCACTGTGGTTGCTGAGGGTAGGCTGTACCTGTAGTAATCCTCTTTGCAGTAAATGCTGCCGTCCTTGCTGAAACAGGTGAGCTCGGACTCCAAGTTGAGTTTGCATTCGCAGCACTTCAGGCAGCGCATGTGCCACTGTTTATCCACAGCCAGGAGGTAATAACGGTCGGAGATTTTCCCCCCGCAGCCGGCGCACAGGGCAGCCCTGTCACTGCTGATGGAAGGCATGGTCTGTTTGGGGAAAACAATTACAGACCGTTAGCGAGAGGGAAAAACTCCGGTGTGCGGCTGGGCACCCCCACCCCGCCGGGCTTCGATCCCCACAGAGGCTGGCAGGCGAGAGGGGCTCCGCGTCCGGAGCTCGGCCCGGGACCCCCACCTTCCCGGGGGCGGGACAAGAGGAACCCCCAGGGGCTAGAGAGGGCGTCCGGATCCGGCCAGGCATCTCTTCCCTTTATTTCCTATTTTTTTTTTTGGCGGATTTTCCAGTCCCAGAACAAGGAAAGACGCAGTTCAACAACAAGCGAATAATCACCGAACAGGGCAAATCGCGAATGGTTAGTTTTCAGATTTATTGTTACAGCTCTATTGAGAGTGCCTGCGCGGTTACTGCTCCGCGGGTGCGTGCCTGCGGAGCATGTCCGTGTGCGTGTGCGAACTCCGAGGGAATGACGAGCAGGGCACAAGGCCGGCTCCAAACGGTCTGCGCCCCGGGGATCGGGGAGCACAGCTGCGGAGGAGGCGAGCGGCACTGACCCGGGTGCGGAACGGTGGAGCGGGAAAACGAAATATCGGGAATAGGGGTAGGAAAGAAAGCGGGGGGGGGGGTAAAAATCAGCAGAGCACTTTAGATTATGCCGGGATAAACTTGGAAGCAATAAAACTAAATGTAACCCCTATATAATTTAATAGTTTAGTGTGAAATCACAATCCAACCGAAACCTTGCAAAAAACCAAATACATACATATTCTGTCGACTTCTACCAAAAAAAAAAAAGAGGAGAAAGTATCTGGCGCCGGTTAAGGACTGATTTCTTTTAGCGGGCACCTCAGGGCAGGGCTGGGGCTCAGAGCAGAGCTCGCTGCTGCCCACCGCCTCCCAAATGCCCCTTCCCGCTCCGCACCATCCGGGCTTGGCCTCGTGCAAGGGGACCCGAGCCATTCCTGCCCAGCTACGACAAACACGCGCTTGTTTTGATGCAGGCCAGGGGGAGAAGTTGTTTGTTTACTTCTACCTCCACCCGAGCCCGAATGGGCAGAGCTATCGGGGCAGAGCCGAAGGGACCCGGAGGTGCTTTGCCAGCCTCCGGCCCCGCGGGAGCCCACCGTCCCACCGCTGCCAGGGCTGCGGGTACAGAGAACCGCGGCTCTCCCCACCACGGCTTCTCTCCCGAAGGCACTGACCGAAATCTGCTTGGGGATCCGTTTAGAACCAAAGCAGTTTTCACTTTAAACGAAATATATTTTCCCTGTTTTGCTGTTCCGGTAACAATAAAATATTCTGAGAACCAGAAATGGTATTTAAGGAGCCAGTATTCCATCCCTCTATTTGTTACATAGACACGTGTACTGCGTACATTACATATAGATATATAAAGGTATATATTCCAGGAAAAATAATTTGTTATTGCTTAATTGTACGGAGAAATACTAACTTTTCCACAGAAAACCAAAATCGTTAAGATTAGAAATCATGTTCCATCCCCACAGCATAAAGGCTGATTTCCAGACAGTATTCCGTGTTTAAATATTCTCACTGTCACCATTAAGTAAATTTCTACGTAGCATTAAGAGAAATAACACGTACTGATGAAGTTCTAAAACCTGAGGACAGCTAATCTCTGTTGCATGTGAGCGTATCAGCTCAGAGGACACCATTTAACCAAAGTAAGAGATTATTTCACTTCAGAATTCTCATTTCTTACTTACAAAAAAAGTAGCATACATAAAATATTGCCTCAGTTAACACACTCCAGAAATCTCTTCCGCTTTGCCAGCTTAATGCCGGTTAGAAGGATGCATCTTTTGCTTATCTCAATCTATTAATACACAAGTACTGTGCATCAGCAGGCACAACATAAAAAGTGGTAAAGTTACAAAGATTTGCATACATCCCCTTCCCTGAACCATATCTTCAGTTCTGCTCGCCAGGGCTGCAAACCCACCGTGCATCTATATTAAAATTATTCTTCTAAATTTAAAGGCACTCCGGTTTATTTTATATAGATATAAATGCTACACAGACTCCCTCAGAGTAGACATCCTACCTGAAAAATAACATGGAACTGGATTCTTTGGTGTTTGTGTTTCCAATCTGCAGACAAAAAAATTCCCTGTGCCAAAGCGTTATCTGTATAAAAGCATACTTTGCCTCTTCCCCAAAACTTTGGAAGGCCGGCCAGGCTGGGGGAAGGGAAGGAGCTCTTGAACGCTACCAAAAGGCTGGTCCCACTTTCTGTTTTCTCGCAAGAGCAGTACCGTTCCTTTCACCCGAGCGTTACTATTACTATGCATATTATGAATAATTAACAGTTTCATGCCTTTCCCCACGGTTTTATTTAATCTTTTGGGGTACCTTTTTGCTTAATTTTCTTCTGGTTTAGCATTTTGTGTAGGTTTCCCCCCGATCCGCTATTTCGAGAGAAAAGCTGTATCTCTGAGGGGTTATTATGTTTAGGGGTGGAAGGGCTCCCCTTCCCTCGCTTCCTACCGTTTCGGTCTCTCCCCTGTCTATAGCCGAGCTGATGGCCGGTGCTTCGCTCTTGGTCCTCCGATCCATCTCGTCGATGACCCCGTGCATCTCCGAGCCGGACAGACTGTGGAAAAGCATCGCTGAGGAAGCAGAGGAGGAGGCCCCGAGTTGCTGCTGCTGCTGACAGTTGTCGGGGTCCCTGCAGGAGCCCAGAACTTGCATTAACCGGAGCCCTCCCCCATGCATCTAGCACGGTCGCCCCGTCTCTCCTCAGACAGCGGGCTTTTCACCCCGGCGCAAGTCTCCGGAGCGCAGGGCAGGCACGGATCCGAGGTTTCAAGGGGATGGAGCACAGAAAAGGCGGGCGGAGGGGATGAGGGAGAGGGAATAACTGGTGGTGTAAGCTTCGGGGCTCGGGTCTAGTCTGTTGCGTGGCCCCGCCACATCCCTCTAGGAGGCTTCTTCAGTGCAGGGCTCATGGCCCCAGGTGCAGTCCCAGGCTTTATGCTCTGGCCCAGCTGGCAGCAAGCTGGGAAGGTTTACAGTTGGGAGGGATTAATAAATAATAGAAATATAAAAAAATTAAACCATCTTCGGTGAGAAATAAATAATAATAATAAAAAAATAAAAAGAACAACAAGCCCCCTACATCGTACTGTGCGAAATTTCGGGGAGGAAAGCGAGGGCGAGGGAGGCTGCAGCAGGCGGAGAGCGGGCTAGTGCTGCGGGGAGGATGGGGCGGATGCCCACCGTACGCACTCACAGTCCAGAGGGCTGGCAGCGGCGGCAGCTCGGGGGCAAAGTTTGCTCCTTCCCCCGCTCCTCCCCCAGCCCGCAGGAGCTCATTGGGAAAAGAAAAAGCCAAGGGGGAAGGAGGAAGAGTTGGACGGGCACCAGGTGGGACGGGCACTCGGCGGCCCCTCTCCCCGTGACGCGGCG